>CALYDF020001492.1:0-29680 GCA_944474145.2 Dicrocoelium dendriticum
TCACCAATCGAGGTGACGTCTTCAGTGCGTAATAAGCAAAGGGATTTGTTTTGTCGACTCTTATCGATGAGCTCGTCGATAACAGTCGGTAAGAGTCGGCAAAACAACTCAGTTTGCTTATTACTCACTGAAGAAGTCACCACGATTGGTGATGAAACGTTTGCAACGAAACTGTTCAGCTCGGAGAACAGAACAAAATCTGCACGGATCATATTTACCTGTGCAACATGCTTACGCATGCTGGGTTGTCAATGGTTGGGGGTTAAGCAGGGATGCAATAGGTACGTTTGGGAAGATTTCCCGTGGTTTTCACTGTCGTTTCCAATCAGAACACGAGCATTGTTAGCTTTTGATTCTGGTGCAGTTCAGGTCTACAATGGAGGTGACGGGTTCCTATAAAGGGAAGAAACGTGGAAGGGAATAAGTCTATTGTAGCCATCAACCAAAAATCGGACCAGTAGCACACGCTCGTGCATAATAGCCTAGAGTAATACAAGCCGTTATCTTTACTTGGTGTAGTTTTACTCATATGCGAAAGAGAGAGGGTTATATGCTTAACGCATCAATGTAGCTGCACATGAATCTTCAGTGCTATAGCTGCGTTAGTTGAGTAGTGTAATGTAGTTAGCACATAGGGGCGAGTCAAGGCAGAGTGAGGTATCTGGACATACTTAGGCCTGGATATCTGATTGGTCTGATCAAACAAGTTGTGCTGTGTATTACGGAATTGTTGTCAGGTTAGGTGGGCTCAATTGTTTTGCCTTCAGCCTTCACTTGTAGGTGTAGATTTATAGATTGTCCAGTCGTATAACGTAAAAGTTGATGTTGAGCAGATCATTTGTTAAATAAATGAATCAACGTTTGTCCTGTGCAGTGTTAGATGCGCTCAACGAGGCATGATGAACAAAGTATGGGTATGTACAAAATATAGAACACAAGGTGGTTAGGAATGCATACAGATAATTACCCGACTTTTGGCATACATATAAGAGGAAAGAAAAGGCATTGCAATTAAATCAAGTACGTAGTTTAAGAGATAAATTAATGGTTTTTGTGGAGAAAATAAGAACCTATAGTTGAAGTATCCAAGAACAAGAGTCCAACAGACTCAAAGCAAAGCGGGAAGTATAGTCGGAGAGATCAAGTGAAGTAATACGGTCAACCGTGGAACTGTCTTCTTGGGACCTGCTTCCATGCGGGTAGTCCCTCGAGAGCATTCACTCCAACTGGTTATGTGTCGATGTGGCTTCGAAGTGGGGTAGCCACCAGCGATTTTGGTTATCAGTTTGGCTCACTCATCCACTTGAGAAACAATGTGATACCGGCAGACTGTTAAATTGCTACCATGCTTCTCGACTTTCGGCGTCATGCTAAGAGTGGTGTGATCAGTGTGGTTTCATCTTCGGTGGAGGAAGCACGTCAATAATACGTGAGTGAACGGTGACATAGCCGGACGCTTCTTTGAAGTGATGAAAATTCATGGGCCTAGAACACGTGGTCCATAATTAAATAAATATGTAAGTTTATTCGCATTATTATGAGGCACATCCATGTAGCCATGATCAAACGGGGGCAAAACATAGCCATACATGGATCACAAGTTTAACGCGTGTGCACGGGAGTCTCCATTGATCCGAGGGACTGGATCACACAATACGTGCACTACGTGTTCAGACAGTCACGAGTAACTGGAACTCTGTTATCTACGGTTACTAGCTGGCGTCTCTTTATCATACGATGGTCGTATCCGGATAATTCGCTGATATTTCTTTGCGATGTCTGAAAATTTTGGTCTGCTAACCGTATCTATTAGGACAAGAAGCTGCGGTGTAGAGTGCGAAAGGACGACAATGTTGACACCGTTCGACTTACCCGATTCGCACACGCCATCAGGAAGAGGAGACGGATATTAGAACTGCTAGGCGTACAAAACTCTTGCAGGTACACAACCACTAATGTTCCAAATGCTTTCCCACCATAGCTCGTCTTTTCACGTAGTGCATACAGCAAACTATTGCTCCACTATCATCCATCACCCCTGACAAATGACGACATCGTGAATTTAACCTATCTGGAATGTTAAGCGAGGTCTTGTCGCGTAACTATAATCCTGTGCTGACATGTCACATACACAACAAAAGTGCTGACAGAAAATATGTTTGTGTATTTCATGTTCCTCAACAGTACTATCAAATATATTGTCTTACAAGCAGATTAGATATGCGAAACTGGTTTCTTTCTGTGAATGTTAGTATGGACTATAGACTACTCAGATTGGGCGGTGGGGGGAGATGCATCACGTAGTATCAGTGTGCAGTCGGATGTTTACTATCATGGGACATGCATTTACGTCGACCGACTGATCCTCCGATGCTCAATGGCTGAAGCATTAATCCCTCTCCTTCCAAATGACATTTAGATAACCAACATCCCCACCTAACTCTTCCAATACACTTTGCTCGACCAGTGTAAACTGGTGAACATTGGTTAATCCACACCGGAGCCACCCCGCTGAGATCTGGTGTTCATTATTACAATATGTGCAGACGGAATCATCATTTGTCAGCGCGCGTGAACCTTGTGGCATACAGCTGGAAGCAGTCAATCAGAGGAGGCGCATTTTGGGACGCTGGGAAGAAGTTCTATTCGCCCACTCCGCAATCCTTTTCACAGTCAGTACTTTGAATGAACTGTAAACTCTTGGGTACGCCATTCTGTGGAGTTTGTCAATTAGACGATTCACCTGAAACAAGGCACCTCTGATTGAGGCAATTCGCCCGCTCAGGCTTTCGTAGAAAAGTTTGCTTTCACCTTGGCTAAAAGAACGCATTAGGAAATGGAACAATGGTACAAGATATTTGTTACGGATAAAAAGCAACACGCTTGACATTTTCCGTAGGTAACGAAACCAAAAATGGATTTGTCAAGAAATACGCGTAGCGATGGACTTGCCACGAATTACACTTGAAACAATGGGTTGCTTTCTTTGTCCTTTGTCCAAAATAATTGAGTTAGAACACCAAATTGGTTTAATCGATCATCGTCGGATTTTAATTTCTGATAACACAGGGCAAGCTTGCCCTTAGATCGAGAGCATTTAAGTTGAGTCCGACTACGCACTTTCTCACCCACACAGCCCATGGATTTGGGATCACTGTCTCTTCAGCTGGACACACTTTCCTCTTAGCCATCTCTAAGTGCCAGGTTAAGAATGTCGGTAGTCACTGATCAGCCTAGTAAATCCGCCGAAGGTAAACTCGAATCGTCACCGGTATGCAATACAGATGTTCTTAAAAACCAACTGCTGGTTATATTAGAGGAGTCTTAGTCACGAGTGGGTTACTGACAGAATCATGAGAAGTATGAACGTTGATTGTACTGGAAATTTTATGCGTGTGTACGTGATACCCGGATGAGAAGTTCAATTAGGCGTGTTGGGTTCGTTCGGGATTTTAGCGAGCTGGAGATTCTCCGTTTTCTGGACACGATCTGTATAATATTATGAAAATATAGTTTCACCTTGTTGGTTGTTCGGTGTTGCTCCACCCAACCCTTACACCCCATGACCGGTTTCGTCCTCCTTTGAACTCATCAGATGGAGATAGCCTGAGCTGGGGTGGACCTCGAGGTTCACCTTGTACCTAGGCAGAGTAGAAACCTTCATTGCTGGAACATTGACTACGTGTGTTTGAGTCAATCAGACGGATCGCAATTGGTGCGCTTCGTGGCTATCCGCCTCGTAGGGTGCCTGTGATGCTTGCAGTGGCGAGCATATTTCTCTCCCCAGTTAGAACCTTCGTGATGTGCCTTTTGAATGGTTGGCTTGAATTTTTGGACAATAAGCGTATATTACGCCGTTTTGTTCGTCCTCTGGCTTCTTTTTCGAAGGCTGGTCGAATCTGCGTTCACAGCGACTGACGGAGTGCGCTATATCGGGCGACACCGACTGCAAGATTGGTTAGACGGTTACGAATACTTTTCTTTTCAGGTTCGTCAAATCCTGCCGTACACCTGTCCGTTTTCCCATTTTGTGCAATTTTCGGATTTTATATTACTTGCTTTGTGATTTTTCCACCATGGGTTCTAGTCACCTAGCTCCCGCCGGATAAATTAATACGGTTATCATCAACGTCATCACGCCATTTCGGGAGAGAAAATCAAAATATTGGTTTGCTCAATTGGAAACACTATTTGAACTGTGTAGCTTAATATGTTCAGGTCTCATGCATTCGCATGAGATGGCGAATTCCAGTGCCACTTGACACTGCTCAAACCCATTGGTAGAGTGACTCACGGAGGCACCGCTGAGTAAAATAGTTACTGGGTGAGATGTACGGGTAATTCCATTTGACAAAGTGAATGCTTAACCCTTTGTGTCCTGGCGGCACTTATAAGTCCCATTTTGTTTAAATTGTAATACTGCTTCAGTGCAAGTGTCATTCCTGCTGGTACTCGAGAGGATACGTACAATAGTCTTCTGCCTACAATTAAGTGAGGGCCAGAACTCCGATCCCTTGCTCTACAGTGTGTGGAGTAAGCTTTATGGTTCATGTCGAGCTATAGGCAAATTAATTTAGGACTCAAAGGGTTAACACGATGTTCTGTAAATTTCAGTGGGTGATCTGCACCATCATCGTTTGCTTACTCAATAGAACCAAACTAGATTACCAAGTTCACACGCAGTATCTTTGAAGCGCTGGAACAACAACTGGTACTGTTGCTGCTGGATTCCGTCCCACTACATAATTCAAATACCTTGATTCACGGGAAAATGTGACTACCCACGAATTGGAGAGCTCCTGATGTGCAGCCCTGCATCGCACGGCTGGCTTCGTCTTTCTTTGCAACATCAGAAGTTGCCGGAACTGGTATTGGAACTCAGGACGTACTGCTTTTCAGCAGGCATCTTGATATTTGGAGACCGCTGAGATCCGTGAGCAATGCTGAGGCCGCGCAAGGCCTTGCATTGAGTACGCCAAAATTAGTGGGCTCCTCAGAACCGATCTGTCCCGCTTTCCACTTTATATTTATTACTGAAATGCGCATGAAGAAGAACTACCTGTTTCCTCGGAACGGAACGTTCGTTCACGTGAACGGCCGAAGAATGATGTTGCGCTGCTAAACTCGACCCCAGCCGCACGCTTCGTCATGTGATTCGCACTTCTAAAATGCAAGGTGCTGTTGCGTGACAGGTTGTCACTTCTTATTAGCACCGAGCAACCATGATAGTAGTCAACTACTTTATCTAAAATTCCGTTTTGCTTCTGGTGGCTGAATTGTCGTAAGGCTACTTGAAAATCGGTGGAACTCTTGCAAATGTTCCGGCCTCCGTTTTCCTTTGAGAAACTAAACTATCGGTTTATCTATATGCTTTGCGCTAGCAACGGTGTTGTGAGAACAGTGATACCATGTGGTTCTGGAGGGATATTGCAACTGTGATTGGGTTGTAGTGAACGGTTCACTTTCGCGATCATGTCTCCGTTGCATCCTCATTCACAAGATTCAGAGCTGTGGAGTTATTATGCCAAGTGTCGGTTGGATAGGCAACTTCCTGATTCAACGACATCTGGATGTGGGAGTTCGCACCGCCATCTCTGACCCTATCGATGTCTGGTGCAGAGTGCGACAGGGCTCAGGACTTGGTCCACGAGCATTCAATGTTTGCATAAGCGGTCTCGCTAAAGTGATCACTTCCAATTTCTTACTCTTCGCTGATGATCTCAAGATATGTCGAGCCATTAAAACAACGGGTGACCACGCAGCACTTCAGAATATACTTGACAGGGTATACGAATGGGCAACTCAGAATCTGCTTCATTTCAGCGCCACCAAATGAAAGACACTGAGCATACGCCGTCAATACACATGCGATTACAGGCTGGGGGATCAAGCTTTGCAGCGCGCTTCTACTGAATGCGACCTAGAGGTGATAGTACAAGAGGATCTTGGCTGTTCAAGCCAGGTCGAGTAGGCATCCAATAAAGCTAACCAACACTTTGGAATGTCGTCGGAATTTCTTTTCACCTCGTGTATGTCAACCATCGAACGCCGTCCCCACTTACGTTGTCTTCCCCCCCACACACACTGGTGGAATTCAAAAGACATCTCGATGATACACTCATGCATTCACATACTGCCACATAATCGTCCATATCCGGGAGTCAATCTAACGCTACAAACCAACCTGCTTATTTTCACATCAGGCACATCATTTGTTAAACGCTGCTACTGTGGAAACTGGATTTACCTATGCCTTCGGTCCGAGGAAGCGGTGCAAAAGTGAATCCTGACATTTTCATATTTTTCGTGCGGAGTACTTGAACTATAACTGCTCCCTGTATTACTTTTTATGCGCACATTCAATTCCCATTTCAACCCGTCGTTACGCAGCAGTGCAGTTAAATCTGTAGACGCTTATACTGACGATTCACTTGTCCTTTGCTCTATTTTTGCACTCCAACCCACCTAGGGGACTTGTCTAACACTTGCTTTTTACAAATGATAAAGCACTGCTCGTTTTTCCTTATATCTAGTGGGAACTGCGAATCTCTACCACTTTGTGTTCACTGAAATACCCTTTCGCATCAAACTGGGTCGTCCTGTTAAACATAGACTCCACTACCTGGTGGCCTCATTGTGACGACATCGTTTCCAACCACTTATTCCAGTTTGCACTGTTCTGGACACTTCACTTGCATTGATGAAGCCATGAGGCATATGGTCAATACGCAGCCAAATGCATGAAGAAACTGACCGAAAGTGCTGGTTAGGTTGGTGCGTACCAGTTCTTTCGGGATAGGTCACATCAGTCAGATGCATCATGCGACATGGCGAATCAATTGCGGAATCGATGGCATCCGCTGCATTCAGCCTTCTGCATGCAGGCATTTTTGCCTAATTTTGGTTGTATCCTCTTGCGGGTTAACTTCTTCCCCTACAGCACCGTTATGTATTTCAATATAATTACTGCGAAGATGAGGATCACGAGGTCTGGTTGTATTGCGCTTCGATGCCCGGACCATCACTAATTAGCAGAGTTGGATGGAACTGACTGCCGATAAAACCGGTCTCTCACATATGATTGGCGACCAAGCTGCAGCATAGGCAGCTATTTTTCGACCACAGGTTGGGGTCCCTTCTGGAGTGCAGAGGGTCAAATTACTGCGATTTCAGTACAGTGTCAAGGGCTGTTTATGTCCGTACCTGGTAAGTTGACCAGATTCGATGACTTGTACTGCCAAGTGCCCCCATTTGAAACATGCGCCTTGCTGTAAAGCAATACGATCAGCTGATCTGCAGTGATAAACACTGGATGTGAGTAATTTTGTTTTGCTCATTTAGTTGAAGTATGTAAGGATCTTTCTTGAGGTTGACAGAACCCGGCACGAGGCGAAGTTCATTCGATATAGCATAGAGACTGTAAGAACACGAGGTGAAGTGCATGCATACCGCCCTTAATTTTCCCGTTGTAAAGTGCCTTGATTTGGGCAGCTCGACTCCGCCATCCGCTAGAGAAGCGACGTCATTTTGAGCTCGTGTTTAAAAACGCAGCACAGCCTTGCTTGTACACATCCACTGAGCCCCATTCTAATGCATCCGGTTGTGAAGTTAGGAGTTCCCAAATTATACGCAAAAACGGACAGCCGCTTACACCAAGGAAGGTAAGAACTGGGATGTGTACAACATCACCGCTCCCCTCACACCACACTTTCCAAACGCTGATGGGAGTCCAATCACATGTGGTGGTTTCGCGTGGGAGTATTTTGCAGATCTTATCAGATTGGTGATGGTGGCTGACCTCAAAGCACACAGTTGGCATGGCCTGGGATTTCCTATCCATCGCAGAGGATAAATAAATAAATAAATACATTGTATATTCCTCGACGATGCGAGAAGCTGTTCCCGAAAAGGAACAGATCGAATAATGGTGCAACCTTTCCATGACATTGCATTAATACATTTTCAGAAATAAACATGGGCGCAATCACAAATTAGGTAACACAGGATAATCAGAATCGTTCTGCTATTTTTCCTGCTATTGAATCAGGATTCTTCACAATCATATGACAGAGGTTTGGGCCGAGAAAAAATGTAATGAAAGGGGCTATTGTCCGAAATGTCATATGTATGTGTTTCGAAAATTTATTCAGGCACCATGGATACCGTTTTCAAATGCGTTATCTAGGGACTGTGATGTCCCGAACATATTAATCACGTTTTGGACGGTTAAATGCTTACTAATCGCAAGCTTAAAATTGCAAAGTGTATAGCATGTTCTGATATCACTTAGAAGTTTGTTCCAAATCTTTGAGTATTGGGATAGAAAGAAACGTTCTGTGATTCTCGTAGTAAATTTTGGAATCATGACATTTACCTCTTTGTTACGTATTGGATATCTGCTGTTTAAAGATATGTGAAGACCGTTATCAAGACTGTGAATTTGACAATTTATGATTCTGTAAAGAAAGCATAGGTTCAGCTTCATTCTCCGAAGCCAAATTGGGTCCAAATCCAAGTTTATCACATCGCTCTCTGTATGTCAACTTTGAGGAATATCCACATAGCTTTTTCGTGAAGCGTCTCTGGAATGTCTCAAGAGCATGCTGGTCAAATTTCCGCAGATTAGACTGTACCATTGAACAGTATTCCATACACGGCAATACATATGTTTTGTAAAGCGATATGCGAGATTCCGTGAGGTAAAAATGATGGCAGATGTAACCGATGGTTTTCATGGCTTTCGAAACTTGAAAGTCACAGTGTTCAGAAAAGTTAAACGTGACTGAATATCACACGCCCAAGTCGCGAACTGCCCTGTATTGCGAGATATATGCGCCTTGTAGTAATAAACTGTCTGGCGGTACTTGGCATTTGTACGACAAAATATTATCCTTGTCCATGGCAAATGACATCTGCCACAGTTGGCACCAGCAGTCAAGAGCCGATAGGTCATCCTGAATGAGACGTACGGCGTCCTGAGTATTTGCACGTGGTTGTGAGTAGACAACTTTAATGTCATCAGCAAAGATAAATGCATCACCATTTCTTATTCTGTGAAATATATCGCTAATATATATTAGAAAAAGAAGAGGACCAAGAACACTCCCTTGAATCACTCCACTAGTGATTGCTTTCGGTTTAGAGAAATGGTCGCCTATGCGCACCACCTGCTGTCTACCAATTAGATATGAAGACAGCCAAGAGAACATCGGTTCTCCAATGCCTATAGCCTTCAGTTTGTTTATTAACCTTCTGTGAGGCACTCTATCAAAGGCTTTTGCATATCCAGGAACAGGATTACGACACTGTTTCCGTTGTCAATGGCAGCCGTTCTGTGGTTTAAAAAGTCAGTCTGGCATGTTGCGCAGGATCGACCGTGCATGAAGCCGTGTTGCGAATTGCTGATAATGTTAGCGTTGTTCAAGAATATAAATAGTTCATCTTTCACCATCCTTCCAATTATTCTAGATACGATGGACGTGTGATTGATGGGACGAAAGTTTTTAACCTCGTAGACAGGGCCATTTTTATATCGTGGGATAACGACAGAAGTTTTCCATTGGGTAGGGTATGCTCCGTTGTTAAAAGAGAGTGTAAAGATGTTGAGCAAAAGCAGAAGGAATTCACTACCACTGCTTTTTATTAAACAAGGGGGAACCCATCAGGGCCTTCACACGTTGAAGGGCATAAGTGAGAGACTTGATCAGTGATTTTCGCTATAGTGAATTCCACTGTGCATAGACCTTCATTGTTGTGCGGCATGATAAGTGTTGGTGTGTCTGATGATTCATTGAGCATTGATTCGGCAAAATAAGCACTGAAAGCTTCGCAGATATCACCTGATGCGTCGCAGTATGTTCCATCAGGCGTGGTGATAAAATTGAAATTATCGCTGCAACGCGAGTGAGAAGGGCACCAGATGATCACCAAGAGCTCCAGTGGGATCATACCACGATATGGAATTTGTCAGTTCAGAATACGTCCCCGTTTAACGTAAAAAGTGTACGAGTACGAGATACCAAAATTAATGAGTTTGTGGACCAATCTGTGGGAAGCAACGTTGGCGTGCCCCCTGCAGAATGAACTCAAATGTCCTAAACAGTCTGAGGCAAATGAGCCTTACAGATTGCTCAACCACAACATTTCACTGTACCGCTGGGTTCGTATGCATATGCACTCGCCAGATAGAGATAGCGGTAATGAGGCTTCAGTAAAGGACTTAGGGCTGTCCGCCGTAGACTTTATCCCTAAACTACTGAGCACTGCGGGCAACGCTTGCTACAACGGTTATGTCTTAGTGAGGATTACTTCGAGGCACTGATTGTGTGACATATGTCGCAGCAGTTTCAGTGAGGATTCCGATGTAGTTTGAAGTGAGTCCCAGTCAATCCTTTCGCTGAATCCATACATGAAGTAAAGGAATGTTAGTGACAAAAGCTATGTTTCGTCCGATCGCAATCCTGCACTTTATGGAGGCCACCTGGTTGAACGTTTACAGTTTCGCTCTATGCGTACCATACGTACGCTGCGCCTGGTGTGTCTACGGGGATTGGCCATACCGTTTGCGCTGTAAAACATTACACGGTGGAACAATGGAACAATGGTATAATACAACAAAGCCAAGGCTTGACAAATCACGTGAAATGGTTTGTGGGAATAACGTTAGTTCGATGAAGTTACACAAACGTGAAAAACACATCTGTGCACTCACCATATTATCCACGTTAACACATAGGTATATACGTCTACCCCGATTTCGTGGAGTTGCTGAGCACAATGTTTGTCTGTGTCTTGTCGTCACTCAGTGAATAGTAATCTGAGCAAGTAATGTAAATGATGTTAAGCATCGTGGAGTCCTTTCTTTAAAAATGGGTAGCGTGGGCGCGGAAATGACAAAAATCAAACGAACGTTCCACGGTTGACAAACTCAAAAGGAAAAATAATTCCGGCGGCACTCAAGCCGACTGTATTGGGTAGCGTTTCAACTTATGACCCCTCAGTGCTGTGTTGCAGCTAAGTTTCAGAAGGTGGCGGCAAGCGTGACCGGGGTTCTTCAAAAGATGGAATGACAGGATGAGGTCACCCCGTAAAATGCGATATCTTCAGCTGTGCGCTCCTAGGGCTCTCAGTCGCCTCTGGTATTGCAAGTGAAACAAAGACCTTCGCATTCTTCCTTGCCCGTCGCATGGCGGTCTCCAGTGTAACCAGTTCGTGTTTTAACCAGGGTTGCCAAGCCTGAATCGCGTACTCTATATGGGGCCTCACATACGCATTGAGCATTTGACGGAGGATGGAGGCATCGAACCTCTCGAACTCCCTCCGTAACAGACCAACATGTTGCTTCGCGGTTTTAGACGTCTTCAAAGACTGCGCCGAAAAGCCGAGGTCGTCTTGGATTACCATCCCTAGGTCTCGCTCTTGTGCGGCGGTTTTCCGAATGTCGTCTCCAAGCTGATATGCGTACGTGGGCTTGTGACGGACATGCACGGTTATGCACTGGTACGCGTTAAACGGTAGTAGATTTACCTATGACGATTCAAAAGCGCAGTCTAAATCACGTTGCAACATATCATCATCTTCCTGATAGTCGATTGCCCGCCTTTTGGTAGAAAGTCGCTTATGCGTTCCTGAGTTGGAAAGACTATGTCCACACTACTACTTGGCCGTAGAAGACCTTAACGCTGAAGAACGAGAATCGTTTCAGTAATATACGCACGATGTGTGCACTAAGATTGACGAACGAAAATATCCTTAACTATTGAAACGTTTGGTGCCCAATATACCTGAAGCGAAATTTCCTTTGCACCCGGAACGAAATGTCCAATATGTGTCGCAAATGAGACAGTCCGGCGCCACTACTAGCAGACTGTTTTGAAACAGGTCATGATGCACGCATGATGCCCCGATATACTTTCCCAAAGGCGTTACAGGCTCATCAGCATAAATCAACCGGTTGAAAGTCTTGTTGTTCACCTCTGTTCAGGCAATGGCCAATGATCTGGTCATCGAACTGGAGCAGACAGTGACCGCAAAGTGCGCATTCGAGGAAACCGCACACCAAATGCGTTTGCGCCGCCGAGTCGCTGAGGCTCCGGCAAGCGGCAGTAGCCGAGCATTGATGTCTGGTGAATATTCTGAATGAATTACGGGACTTTGACAAGTAGAACAATCGGGTATGTACCCAGCGATCTAGCTAGCAAATGTTTGGGTGCGTAATTTCCTGTGTGAGCTTTTGTCGTGTGCGTTTTCATGGAAGCAAAGCAGACATATAGCCCTCAAATCGAGTTGGCACGATGTACAATCATCAGCGGCGGTGGAAACAGAGGGATGACCGACAAATTAGCAAGCTACTTTCCTACTAGAAGAGATCAATATTCATAATTGTCAAATGGAAGTTCTTGCAGCTAAATTATGGGGATCCGAAGTGGGGTTACCATTGTCCTGTTGATTGCGCCGTATCGGAAGAGTCTACAGCTAATGACCTGGTCGTCATCATTCAAAACGACTACGAATTAGAGCCAGTGCTTATTTCAAGCTTTTTTTTCGACTACTATCCCCAGGTTTCAGCCAACAAGGTACAGAGTATTCCGTTGGTGAGCATGCCAAAAACTTGGTCTAAGTATAATGGGATCCGATTGAATCGTCTTACCCATTGCTGAACTACAACTGGCAATCAAGACTGCTCAGTTCGATCCCCAGCATCAGTTAGAGCAACTCCTGGCAGACAGGTTAAGATTTTCAGTGCACTACGGTCATTTCAGGTGACTTCCTCATGCTCATCTGCCATGTCCTCACCAAACAACCTTGAGGCATCACCCAGCTAGTTGCACTGTCTACAAACAGCACACATCGAGTTGAGTAGCCCACAAGCATTAAGCAAACGTGGTTGAGTTAGTATTTCTTGGTACGGAAAACGGCACACGTGACTGATCATTCCCCGAACATGTATATATTTACATCAGGAAACATTTGGCGCCACAGAGAAGTTCCGCATCATTCTCCTTTCTTGATTGACAACGTCATGACTAGAAAAAACCGCCTTATCGCAAGCACTCATTCGAGAGGCAGACCAGGGTTATCCCCCGCTGCAAATGGTGTGGTACACTACCACCTAGTGGCTTAAGGGATTACTGGAAGTCATGGTCTCTTCGGGATGTAACTTGGCAGTGGGAACCAAGGACCAACGATCGCGCTTTTAATTCCAACAACTCTATTGGTTATCCACATTCGTATTTCGCTGTACACCACAGTGCGTTTCAGTGAAATCGTGCCGACACCCTTCTACCCACCGACCTCCTGCCATGGATGAACAGCAAAGAGGGAAAGTGGACACGATGTGCAGGAAGCCTCGTGTGCATTTCCGTGTGCTTTCGGCCGCTCTCATCTCTTTCGCAATTGATTGGCCCATGCTGCGGTGATGGAAACCAGCCGAGTTTTGATTGGCTACACAGACTGTGGACTCCATGCATAGTATTTCGATAGCTTGTATGGACGAGATGATGCCTCAAGTTGAGGTTGATGTTGCATACATTATGCTCCACCATTGCAGTGGAGTTCCACCGACTTACTTAAACCAGGTCTTTTTAACCTGGATACATTGTATTCCACTTTATTTGGTTTGCTCAGTTCTGTTATTTTACTGCATATTCCGTGTCAAACTTGCGTGTTTATTTTCCTTCAAATTCTATGTTTGTTGGTTGACAGCCTTTGAGGTGAATGCTGACAAGGCGTTTACTTACCCACCTAGATTACTGGCCGCAGCAGTCTGCTAATCTTTGCTGTGGGGGACGGGGTGCACTGTTCCCGTGGCCGTGCTAGTCTCAAGGTGTGGTTCCATTCAGCGTGGAGCGGATTACGTTCCAGCTACCGCCTTATGCACATCTGGTACGTATGATTCCCAAGTTAGGTAGAAGGAATGCTGCTGTTGTGCATGTTGAAGGTGTTTGAGCACGCTTTGAGGATGTAACGTGGCTCCCAAATACATGTCTCCCGGCTTTGTTTTTTAGGTTTACACTGGATATGTGGTTTATGGGTGAACGGAGTTGTGGGTGGTACAGCGCAAGCAACCCATGGTCTCTCTGTAGACGCAGGCGTCCTGGCGCTGTCGCCGTGGAGACCGCAGTGCCAGGCAAATCCGGAACCGGATGCTGCCAACCATGGCAGAACCGTGCAGTCACAAACTGGCACAATCGTGTAGCCCAGTGCACCTGGGCTTCAGTGAGAGTTCACACCTCATGACTGAGACAAGCACAGGCAAGCTGATCAACGTGGCGACGAGGAAACCCAAAAGTATTGTCCTAGAGCCCATTGGAGAAGGATGAGGGAGAAAGCCAGATTTCACGGCACACTGGCTTGGGGAAGTGTCGATAATGCTCGGGAAAGTTCTCCAATGTGGGTTCTGTCTGGAGCGTACGTGGAGCTTAAGGCAGCGTTACCTTCAGTCAAGGATACATCAAACCGTCTAAGGAGAACACACTGAAGCTGACCGCTGGACACACCACATACCTGAGCCGAATAGCTAAATACGCTCCTGTTAGCAATAATGTATGACGCAGCAAACTGTGGGGCCGGAGGATAGCCAAAACGAAGCTCGATCGTAATTTGACTCCAAACTGCTTCAGTCACCGTCAACAATGAAAACACTAAGATGAGCAGGCACATAGTCCTTTTTCACCAGAAGATGGTCTCGCTAGGTAGAAGACGAGCGGTACTCAAGACCACCTGAGGCGATGTAAACACCGGACTGAGTAGGCCAACAGGAGATAAAGCACCAATCAGATGTACTCAATGCGAGGTAATTGATAGCGTTACTCTCAGATAGGACTGATGCTCCACCAGAAAGAACGACCGTTAACGGCCATTAAGGCTGCCGAAATTATGCGTTAAAACAAACGTTAGGAGATGCACGCAACAAAAATGGAAGCTTGCAATAACGAACTGTCACACGGAATTGGTTTCGGCTAAGTGTTTCCCTTAGCAGTCCGCCACGTATAACAAATGACCTGTCGTTCGGTACTCTTTCGCAGGTCTGGTCATTTTGGCGCTCACCGCAACGCTTAGAAAACTGTGGGATACTCCTAGACCGTCAAGCACTTGTATTCTGGAGCTATTGAAATCCTGTTAAGGCGCTCAGTTGTTCAATACTGTTGCTCCGATAATATCATTGCTGGTGTCTTTGACTACTGTGAGCATTGTCCCGGTTCTGGGCAAATTAAAAGTCATCCGCAGATTTCCTCTCACTATACGAACGGGATCAAATACCCCCAAAGACTGTACCGTCCAGCTGAATTCCCTATCTTGTCTCGGTAGTTAGTAGCGGAGTGGGACAATTTTCAAGAAATCACTGGTGAATTTTTGGGATATGCTGTACGGTTCCAAAGTGCTCTGAGAGTGCATCTTGAAGCTGGGACTGTGGTGCTTTGAATCACGACAATTTCTTAGGAGAGGATTCAGAACACACTGCTTCGCTTTATAACCACGCAGTGTCCCGAAGCTCTCTCCAATCAGCAATTTCAGCCAGTTTATATGGAGTTCCGGCTGCTGCACTCGTTCTAAGAATTCGCCTGCGATTGTTTATACATCGTAACGTTATCATCGCATCCAGACACTTCTTCCTGGTTACAACACGTGCACAGCGTCCGGTGTCCGGTGTCCCTTCACACTGATTTTGCATCTCCCCGACTGTAAATCTCATCTTTCCGGTTCTCGATTCCGCCGGGCAGTCGATCGATAGTTAATTCCACCGCTTCCACCGCGCTCTGAAGTTCTCAGGGAACCTCACCTCTGTTTCTTCGAATGGTTCAGGTCATTAGATCATTATTTTCATGCTCCAAGAACCACAATACCAGCTATAGTAACCAGACCAAGGTGCAATTTGTTCGAGGAGAGAACGAGCATTCATATTACTATTTACCCTTTACGGAAATATTCACTTGGGTGCTGCAAGTTTAATCCATGAATTGCTTCTGGTTATTTGTGTAGTTCATTCCCACTCGCCCCCCCCCCCCCAAATGCGCGCCCTTTCCCTGTTTGTTGCGTTAAACATCACTCTCCCTCTCTCTCTCTCTCTTTGGTGTCTAACCCATTGGGTCGTTGCAATTGTCCAATGTTGGCCCTCCCTTGTTCGATCTGCTCGTGACTGTCGTACTACAGCGGCTAGTCCAGTACCACCACGGTCAGAGTAGGGCTCGCAGAATAGGTGGAGCACCTGAACTCATGAGATGCAGAGGACTCTTTTCATTGAGAAGACGAGGGCATCGTTCTAATCCGCTTGACGCACGTGTTAGCCGAAGCCTTCCACGAAGGCGATAGAAATTTAGCAAAACGACAATCTAATTCAACTCACGTCACGTTAGTTTGAACACTAGGTTAAACACTGTGAATAAGAATTCGGTTGGTTCGATGTGTCAGGACTGTCTGTTAGTCTGCTATAACCTCGGATTGTTGGCGGACTTACATTTGTCTCCTCTCCGCTGAAGAGAAATACTCCACCAAATGAAGTTGTTCCTTGTCCATCCTTATTTGACTGAAGAATGTTGTTTTACGATACATTTTTGTAGTATTAGGTATTTCTCGCAACGTGATTGGACTTAACAGAATTAACTGCAATTCGATCCGCGGGTCTCAGACGATCAACTGAAACGAGCTGAGGCAATACATAGTGTTTTGTTGCATGGAACGAGCCAGCAGCCGAGCGATATTCAACACGTAGTTAGTTTATTGGCCTAAGTGAATACTCGGCCATGGAGTGTTGTTCGCTAAGATACGCTAATGGACTGTTTCATCTATAGATGGTTACCTTGTGGCTGCTCCCAACAAAGAGGTGTGCTATGTCATTTATCAGTTCCCCGTGTTATTTCAGCTTGAGCTAGCCCCTGGGCATTCTCATACCCTTCGAGATATAAGACATCAGCTACATTTTGATGCTATTGAGCGTAGGTAATGGAATACTTTGTAACGAAGTGCGCGCATCCAACTCCACTGTAACATTACCAAACAGCACAGTTCCGCTATATCGCTAATTAGTAATGCATCCGGTGGGAGTCTGAGGCCACTGAGTGAAGGTTGTACGTCTGGCATGAGACCTATTCACTGGACACGTGAAAACGTACGTTGCTCGTTGCGCTTGGTTGGGTGGATTCCAATAGTCGCCGCGCGCTGACTGCTTTGCTGTCTGATTGGACCACGGCCCGCGCACGCCGTCTGCATCAGAATGGATACGTCGGGGGACAGGCGGTCTGCGACTGCACCAATTTCGTCCTCATTCCGGCCAGTCGGCGACGTATACGAACCAATACACTAGTACGGCTTGTTAGGTGGAATTTTATCTCATGATTTTAGCCACCCTGAATTTATGGAGGAAACACAACTTTAACAGCAGCCTTCTCAACCATAAAGGCTCGAGTTCCGATCGGCGCATCTACCCTATCGGAAATACGCTTAAATTGCCAAACATACGCTCTGTGATGGCGCGCAGGTTTTCAACGACATACAAGCCACATTTATGCCGATTTCTAAGTGTAATGGCCGAGTGGTAGATATTTTAACCGGTAGCCCTGAAGATCCGAGATTGATTCCCAGCTCACGTTGCTTCTCTGCTTGGAGAAACTAAATATGGTTGGAATCCGTTTTTATAGAGTGGACTGTATGCCAACATCTCCAATCCTGATCCCAGTACCACTTAATCGATCCTAAAACTTATCCAAACTCTTAGAGCGTTGGGCTGAGCACTTTAAAAGGCAATTTAATTGGTCGGAATGGTTAGATTTCTCGCCGGCCACTGATCGCTCCGCTCCCTGGGCTGTCCCATTGGATCCACCCTCTCGCTCAGAAATCGAACATAAGATTGAACTGTTGAAGTTAAATAAAGCCGCGGGACTTGATGTTCTTCCTCCAGCCCTTTCTGAATTCGGGGGACCTGCTGTTGTGGATGATTTACACGAGTTACTAGTCAAGCTGTGGGAGCAGGAAACTGTCCCAACCGATTGGAGACGCTCCGTCGTAGTCTTAATTTTTAAAGGAGGCTCACGGTCGGAATGCGGCAACCATAGAGGAATCAGTCTGATCTCCATCGCCTCCAAATTGCTTGCTTTTGTCATCCTTCACAGACTGACTGGCACTCGTGAAATCCAGCTTTGTGAAGAGCAAGCTGGATTTCGTCAAGGTCGTGGCTGCATTGACCACATATTCACTTTGTGTCAGTTGTTGGAGCACCGTCACATATATTGGCGGCCCACCGTAGTCATGTTCCTCGATACCATGGGTGCATTCGATTCGGTGGATAGACATGCACTTTGGGTCTGTCTACTCAGGAAAGGTGTACCTGAGAAATATGTGAATATTATCCGGGCATTATATGCGCGTAGCTCGGGCAGAGTGAGGGCTTACGGCAAGTGGTCGTCGCTCTTTAATACCTCCAGCGGTGTGAGACAAGGATGCCTGCTGTCACCTTTCCTCTTCAACTTCGATGTTGACGAAGTCATGGAAATTGCGTTCACAGGACACGAGTTAGAAGGTGTGGATCTGCTCCCAGGAGAACGACTTCTTGACTTAGAGTATGCTGATGATATTATCCTAATATGAGACAGCCCACAAACGTGCCAAGCGACACTGGACAGATTAGCACTAGCTGTCCGTCACTTCGGGCTTTGCTTCGCACCCTCGAAGTGCAAAGCGTCCCTCCAAGATTGGCCTGGACCGCCTCCTACGGTGAGCGTTGGTGGGGATCAGCTAGAAGTCGTTCGGAAATTCAACTACCTGGGAAGTTGTATCAGCGCCCATGGGATCGAAGACGAGATCACGAACCGTATAGCAAAAGCTCGGAGCGCTTTTACTAACCTTCGCCACTTACGGCGCCGGCGCGACATCACTCTCGCCCTGAAGGGTAGAGTGCACAATGCAGCAGTACGTTCAACCCTACTGTACGGCTGTGAAACCTGGCCGCTTAAAGCGGCGCACCTGAAGAGGCTAGTTACGTTCGACCACCGGTGCCTTCGTAATTTAGCTCACATCTGGTGGGAACACCCCGTGAGCAACGAGCGCGTCCGACGCCTTGTTTACGACACAGGAAAAGGAAACGAACCCCTCAGCACCGTTATTTCGATAATGGACACGCTGGTTAGAGCACTAATTCTCGAGTTTATTCAAGGTTTCCCAATAATGCGAGTGATTTCCGATGCTTCAATGAGACAGCCGTCAACCATCTTATTCGCACACACGTCTGTCGCCCACCCCAACTGGCATTTAACTCATGCTCACGCTTATTTGCTTGTCTACCAAAAACAAAGTCATTTTGTGAAATCAACAAAACGTGTGTAATACAGATTATGTATTAGTGTATAAGTGGCTGTCTTCAACCGCAACGCAAGTTAAGATCCGCTGATGATGACCGATTTTACACACGTTTTGTTGCTTTCACAATATGGCTTCATCTCTGGTAGAGATGCAAATAACCTTAGCCAAGGTTGTTCAGTTGGTAGCCAGAGTGTGCGTTGAGCTCGGCAGTTTCGCTTCAAACGCTTCGTCACCCACTCACATTAGGTGAGAGTGATCCAATTTCTAGGCATACGAGCCGTCAGTCTAAGCTTGGATTTAGGTAGAATTTCGTCACATCTAGGCTCACTCAGACAGCCGCCACAAGCCCGGAAAAGCACTGTACGCGCGTTTCATCCTTTCGGGAATCATCAGCAGTGCGCATTCCATCGGACCCTTGGTAGGGCTTGAAACCGCAACTCGACTGTTGCCAGTCCGTGGTTGAGACCATTGAGCTACGGGGGGACGGCAACGACCATCGTGAATAAGTTACTAGATGTGATATAGCGCCGCTCACTATCCACTGACTTACACGTTACTGCCGTGCAGAGGACAGGGTAGCCCCCTCACCAAGCGACGAGCTTAACAAACTTAAGCCGCCAATTATCTTATGGCATTATAAGCAGTTTGTTCTGTGTACTGATTACAGAAGAGTAGTAGGGGGAGTTGAATGGTATAGTAGTGAGCCTAGATGTGACGAAATTCTACCTATACCATTCAACTCCCCCTACTACTCTTCTGTAAGCTTGGATTGTTCGACTGTCAAATGACCAACGAAACTGATATCTCAGAATCGTACCTTGTAGCGCCAGCACGCGTGCCTCTGCGGTTGACGTCATCGCCTTACATGGTTGCCCGGCCTTCCGTTCCCTTTAATTTACTTTGTTCTCTTTCATCCCGATTGCTGCGTATATAGCATGTAGTTCAACGGGTCGGTTGATTGATTTGCCTGTAGAATTTCACGCTTTCAAGAATTCTGCAACTTGTCTTGAACTTCCTGTGGCTTGAAAATTTACGTTCTCTAAGTCGAACTGGTGGCTTTCGCGGTCTTCAAGCATGGAAATCAAAGAATACGAGTCATGTCACTGTACAGTTATTTTGCGTTCGTTGACCAACATTGATAGATTCCATCCAGTTTGTCTGAAATTTTTCACATTCATTGCAGTTTATAACGACGTCCTTTTGACTGTATTGTTTGACTTTGCTTTTTATTCTTGAGAGCAACCCGCTTAAAGTAGCAGTTGGTTTGTGGGCTTCTAAAATTCTACGTGGCCGCAGCTATCTTGCTGTCAGTTCAAACACATACTTGGTTTAAGGAATCACTATCGATCTATCCAACTGTCCTCTGTTGTGGAGGCACTTTTTTCTTCAGGCTTTTTCTAATGAAATCCGTTGTTTGGTGAAATTCGATAAAGATGGTTCTGTTCCTTTTTCCACAATTTTGTCGTGCCGCAGTGCTTCGCCCTTTGAATGGCTGTTTCGGTGGCTAGTTGCTGCGGTAGTTTACTATTTGATAGGTACGGGCCTTCTTCCGGTAATCGCAAGGCTTTTCTGCAAGTCCGAGCAATGTCACACCTTTCGTACTCAACTGACACTGTCGCACGAACTACGTGCTTCTGATGCCCCAAGGAAGGGAGACAGAGGTGCAATAAAGCTTCTCCAAATCCCAGGAGAAACATGTTTTCGGCCATAATTAGAGCACATCTCACAGCACCACACTACTCCGTGATCTTGATGGACAGATTCGGGTATTACTTGATTGGGACGTGAGACTTAGGGCCACCATTATTCATTTGTTTTCACAGTCACGTAATGCTGCAACGATGCGCGCACTTTGCCTCTGCGCGTTCCGCAGGTAATACTGCTGTTGAATGGCAGCGTCAGTTTTGCCATCACTAAATTGCCCATGATACACTCAGGTTAACTAACGGCAGATGGGCTCGTATCACGCACAAACACTCGAAAGATGCACCATGCTGCTCGGGCTACAGAATCGACGTATAATTGGGTTCGAATGGGTAAGCTTACCGTGCACCAACCATCACTTTCTGGTTCAGGGACACTTGCGAAGGAGCCATTTGAAGCAATCCTGAGTAGCTTGGAGTGTGCTCCACACGGTTGTTGACACGGGGAACGAGAGGGCAGTTACACAGGCGTCTTCTAGAAAGCTGCAGTGCATACTGACCAACAAGCACTCGGTGTTCCACTAACAACGGACGCAGTGTCTATGGCAAAGTGTCTTGACTGATAAAGTGAGCTCAGAGTGAATACGTGAAGCCGCGTTTGTCTGCATGCAACTCATTCATTGCGCAGTTTCGTTCTTCACAATAATTCTTTCAACTTAACTAGAAACCAGCTAACAGTGTGGGACATACCGATGTGCTACTTCCACATGAAACGAACAATTTCTAGTGCTTGGATTAAACGGTAATAGGACAAACAGATGCCCCAAAGCATCCAACGAGGAACCGAAGATACCTAGTGACACTCGACCCAGCTAACTAATCGCGACAACTCTGTTGCGTTGGATTCGTGGGATGTGCAAAAACCAAGCATTGTGCAAAATTAATAACCTACTATCAATGTCATCTAATCATTTAGACCCGTTTGATTAGGACATGTCATAACGAACCAAACAGTTCAGTGCAAGACACCCCTTGTCCCGAACATCTCACCGGTGGGCACTTAAGTTGCATTCTATGCAGGTGCGAAAATTACGGGGCATGCGAAATTGGTTTCTGCGCTCCCCCGCATATGTACATATTCGCTTCTACGACATCTATCATGGGCACAGGTGAAATTTCGAATGCGATGCGTGTGGTATGTGGTATGTCACTCATGACGCACCAGTGGCGTTTTCGTTGTCATTTGCCGTTTGGACAGACCGTTTAGGATGCACAAATATATGGGCTATCTGTTGGAACTGGGTTGTGCTACTTCAGGCACCCAGTTGTCCATGGACGCAGCGATTAACGGCGTTTAGTGTAAATGATCAGAGATGAGCGTAGTTACTTTGGTTGTACCGAGTACCTTTTCTGTTGTCAATAGAACGGATGGTGTTTGATATACTATGGGAACTTGTGCTGTTATGTCAACCGTATTTTGTCCCGAACGGCCCCGTGTACTCCAACCTGGGTGTTTTTGTATGACTGCAACCATTGCTGGCCTACTTTGAAATGGTCAGGTGTTATGACTGTGGCATTGATATTCAATGGCCATTGTCAAAAACTTGACATTTCTGCAATGATCTGAAGATTCGCTGAGTATGTGAGGGCAAGAGAAATGGAACTTATCAGTTACCTATTCCGTGGACGCACTCGTCCATTTGATCAATCATTTGGCACTTACATTACTGAGCTGATACACATGGAAGGACGTGTAAATTTTACGGCCGTCTACCTGAATCTGATAAGTTATTTAATCATCCTTGACATCGAGAACGAAGACATCACTAGCAAATTATTGGCGCAACGAAACATGTCATTGGTGCAATGTGTAGATATCGACAACAGCGAGATCGCGACAACTCCCAAGCTCTACCACATAACACCCGACATGATATCCGAATCATATACCATTTCTCACCGTAGACACTCTGTGTCACAAACTGTGACAAGACGCGAACAAGCCTGTGAATAATTTGGCCGCAGACAGCCAGCAAAAATGAAAAAGCCCAGCTTGACGAAGAACCTGTATTAAGCGCGTGAAGAGAGATCACTTTGCATGACGTTGTTGATAGGACAAAGTCAGTGGACTAGGCCCAGAAAATCATTCTCTTGCTTGCAATCTCTCCAACAATGCATGGAGCATTGGTGAAGTAAGAAGTGTCTATACGGCAGCTATTATTTGAAAACATCCGGTACCTTTTCCAGTTGAACTTAGGTACCACGACGAACAATTTGCCTGCGTTAGGAAAATTTAGTTAATTTTTATTTTGTGAATGATTTTGGTTGCCGTATTCTATTCTTTCCATCATCTAACTACTCACAGTTGTTTAAACGCCCCACTTCGTTAAGCAGATTGGCAAAAGCACATTTTTATTAATGCACCTTCACCATATGTGTCAGTTTCAGCAGGATCATTTCCAAGCACATAGTGGATTGGTTTTTATTCCCATACAGTTTATTTGGTTATATGAAGGGAATCTCCGGTTGAAATACATTTTTGTAGTAACTCTTAAGTTTCGGTTTGCATTACCTCCTATCGGTTGTTTGTGACCCTTATGCTTACTTTGAGATCAATTTTCCTGACCTTCACGAAGTAACTCGAAATTTCGGCATGCCATGCCAATCGAGCTTTTAACTGAAATATCGTGGAAAAGTGTTTGAATAAACGCGTAAAACGAACTTTGACTATTGTCAAATTTTCTCTGGTCCAAGATATTTTCGATCAAGTAAAGTGGTGGTGGACAATGCGTCTTTAGTGCTTACTGGCAATTTGGCCTGTTGTTCCCAGTTTAAAGCCCATTTTGCACCCTGTTTTTGTCTTTTTCATTGCGGTCGCTTTAGTATACGTGTTAGTATGCGTGTTATCATTGCAATCTGATTTGCACTTTAACATGGATGTCTCGCTAAACACTGAGGCAAATGTACCTCTGGGGTGGTATGCAGTGTGAAGTTTGCTGTCGTTGGTATCACGGATGTTGTACCACCCTCTGAGCCGACCAGTACGTGATGCTATCTTCCAGTTAGAACTTCCTTTTCAGCTGCGATGAGTGCTGCGCTCACAGATCGACGAGCCCGGCTTTCACCGGTGCCAAATTTTCAACGCTGGGGTCAAGTTGCGCAGATGTTGAGAAGGTGTTAGCCGAGCTTCGCCCACTTGCGTCGTTCAACATCAAAGGATTTGATTTAGAAATCCCTGAGTGTTGTGAGTGCGAACGCTGCAGCAGACTGCACCACTGCTGACGATCCATCCTCTGGTGTCTGTCCATCGGTCAAAGATTCTCACATCCAGCTGGATACTTCAGTTAATATGGTGGTAAGTGATTCAGATGCGTTTGATCACATCGTTGACTCTCCTTATGAGCCTATTAAAGTGAAGCCATCTTCTAAACCCAGAGACTTAGTTGTCACGTCATCGAGAAAGATGCAGGTTTCGTAATTCTACTGAGGCATATTTTCTCCTGGTACTGCGAAACCGAACCCATAAAGGGACGTGTCATATGTACATGTGCAACATGCGCATACATGCGAGGCTGTCAATGGTTTGAGATTTTACATGGTTACTATAAGGATGCTTTTGCGAATGTTTTCATTAGGGACTTTTATCACCGTATGCTACCAGTTCGTGGGAATTCTCCTTTGTTTGTTTCCGGTGCAGCTTGATGGTGCCCTGATGGCGGTTTTCGATGGAGGGAGGAAAGGAATATGAAAAGAATGAATCAGTGTGAAGCTCCAATCAAAACCTGATGAGTAATACACCATCTTACTTACTAGACTGGAGTAATACGGCTGGAGCTATTTGTAAGAAGCAAGTTAAGGAGCTAGGTAAATAACAAAAGAATATATTAAGGTAACTCTAGTGGATCATCAAACTCAAGTTTCTTTAGCAGAATACTATAGACAGTATTCACATCGTAGGGAGTTAAGACATAGCGTCGTGTCTAGACAGTCCTAGGTTTAATTATGGAATTGACCTAATCAAGTCGTGTTTTAGGCCAACAGATGGTTGAGATGCTGGGTGAGCTCAGTTGCATTCTTTTCAGGCTTCACTTGTAGGTGGATATTTAGGGCGTGTGTGACTATGCACAGAAAAGGTAATGTTGAGAAGGGAGAATTAAACAGCTAGGTAGACGAAGCAATGAAGACCTACTCACTGCAACGTCAAGACTTACTCAGTGCATCGTAGACTTGTAGAAGTTGTCAGATAGGATGATTAGGAAAGTGTGCATTAGTTATTCGATTTTTGGTGTAGAGTTCAAGAGGAAAGGCAGCACAACTAAAGTCAAGAATGTGATCTAAGGAATAAGTTAATGGGAAATATTGTGAAGCCAGTAAGGAGGGAAAATATAAAGGAACTAAGATTCGGCAGCACAACATAGTTGATTCAGTATGAAGTAGGGAAAGAAAGAACAAGTGAAGTAATACGGTCATCCGTAGAACCGTCAGCCGGGGATCTGCTTCCAGGCGGGGTAATCTCTCAAGAGCTTTGACCCGCACTTCCACACCCCATCTGGTCATGTGGCGATATGGTTTAAAAGTATGCTGGCCACCGCCTATTTTATTCAGCATTTGGGAAGTTGTTTTTTGGTGAGCTATTTACTCAAGCCAGTCAGCCCTTTCGTCATTCATCGTTGTTTCTTGGCATGCATTTTGACCGCGATCACAGGTTGACGTCATATGCCATCAAGTGTGAGTTCAGCAGTTCAGATTGGACTCTTTGTTTTAAATTACTGCACTTTTTTCTATCTTCACCAGTGGGCCTTTTGGCGTGGGTAGGAATGTTGATTAGAAACTAAACGCGCTTGTAAAATCGTCTGAACGTTGTGCAAAGGAGAACATTCCGATACGCACTACTTGTACGCTGAAGTTGCTGATCATCTCGGCTGATATTGAAGTGATCCGTTCTGATGACTTGTTAGTCACTGCTCAATGCGACACGAGGTCAATGACCCCTGCTCCCGTCAGTCAGTGGAAGAAGCAGACTAAAACTGCCCGTTGGACTTCGGACGGGCTCGAAGACACATGAACAAGTAAGACAGTAGAAACAGCGCGGAAACATACGCTGCCGTTGCTTCAACGTCGTGTAACGGGATAGGGACAGTCCCATCGCCAGTGTTGAAGCCACCTGGTGTAGGTGTCAAATCAAAGACACCTGGGTTAAACACACCCCATCGTGGCGACTCTTCCACAGATAGTAGTGTTCTGTTCCATAACCTTACTGGACTTGCGATTGCCCTTTCCAGGGAACGTCTTTTGGATGACATCAAGTGGCTCAAACTGTGCGACACCAAGTTGCTTCCACCTGGCTTTCCTGATGTCACTGTCAGAAAGCTGACCAGACTGGGGAACGTCCCTATCGGTACGGCTTTGGAGTTCTTCTTGCCGTTGGGGGGTTAAGGCGTTGGTTGTGACACAACAACCTGGGGCATACTGCGCTGGAGAATGATTGAATAAATCGCAATATTGACTGAAAGTATTTAAATAAATATTTCGGAAACGCCCGTTCCACGCACGGGATGAATTACAGGGAAAATGTGTGTCGTGGATGACGTGTTGGTTTTTGGCCGTAGTGCGGAAGGATATAATCGTGATCTCAATAGGGAATTCCAACATTGTGCAGCTCGAATTATGGAAATAAAATGTGAGGAAGCCGAATTGCTCAGATCAGAAGTAGTGTTTTGCGGACGCGCTTCTGGTTCCGAGGGTTTGTAGCCCAATGCAAAAAAACCTTGATGATAATAAGGGGAATGCTCCCACCTCTGAATGTGAAAGGAATCAACCAGCTGAACAGGAAGTTTAACTACCAGGGTCGCTTCTTACCATTTAATAACTCCCATCTGCACCCGATACACAAAGGCGGAGATTGGCACTACAGCAGCGAACAAGATTTGCCATTCAAGAAAGTGAAACTTGCTGGCAGATGCTCCAGTCCCTGTTTGGTTTGATCATACTCTCTCTCATGAGATCCAGTGCAATATCTGTTAGCCAGGAATTTGAGTGTTGCTGAATCAAAAGGGAAACCACTAGGTTTTCGGAGTGCAATTGGAAAAGGAAATGCTTGCGGTGACGTATGCTGTTGAGCGTCTTAATGAATCCACTTCTTGGCAGAAGACTACAGTATTTGCTGTCCACAAACCGTTAATGACAATAGTCAAGAAGCAGTTCCATGCTTTGCCATGTTAACTACATGGAGTGCTCATACGTCTGTAGAAGTACGATTTGTATATCATCTATCAACTCGGCTCGAGAAGGTGCATTGACAACGCTCTTTCAAGTGCGCACTATCGGAATACTTACATGGTACAGGGGAATCCAACCAGTCAATGCGACGCAACAACACGATGTCGATAAAAAGCGTTTACAGGAGTTGTAGCGCTATCAAAAATGCTGGTCGTCTGAAACAAGTTAGATCGAATACTACTTAACGGATGACCAAATGAAAAGCGGGAATTTCCAGAAGAATTGACGCTGTTTTTCACTTTTTCTGATGAGCTGAACTCGCAGGATCATATGAAATTCACACGTAATCTAATGTGGATTCCGAAGACTGTGTTGCGCATCAAACTGTAATTGATCCACAATTCACATCTGGGAATTTCCAAAGGGGTCGCGCAGGCCAGGTCGTTGATATTTTGGCCCGGATTGAGCAGTTGTCTTCTGGACTACGTCTGCCGAACGTAGAACGTTCACCAAACGAATGCTACACTGAGATTCCGGAACTACCGTGACAGAAGATGGCTTTAAATCTGTTCATCCATCACGGGGGAAAATATATGTGAATAGCTGGAAAGCAAAGCCCTGACCTCAACCAGTGCTTAAGTCCCAGTGTAAAAGCTACGTTTTCAATTGACCAGACACCAAACTCACGAGAAAATCTTTTCTGATGATGGACCGCAATTCACAGCCGAGGAATACCAAACCATCAACAGCAAATAAAAGTATATTCACTGTTTTACAACTCGCTATAAGATCCATCCTATTAGAGAGGCAGGAGCAGCAGTGCTGCAAGTAAAGTGGATACTAATCCAAACCTATGGGCTAATTAAAGAGCTATATAGGATGTTTTGAACAATGAACTACGTTCCCTAGTGTCTAGTGCTGAATTCGATCTGTCTTCCAAACTGCTTGCGTCACTGTGCAAAACATTGCAGGTACTAGGGAGACGCTAGTGGCATCAAAGCAGACACTCACGCTGTAACGCCGTGGAATTTCCTACTGTCAATCTTGCGTTGTTGGTGCACCCACAACACCCAAATCGAGTGATTCACGTGAGCGCCTTTTTCTAAATGGGAAGTGGAGAAGAAATCCCAACAGATGTGCACACCTGTTCAGCACCAGGGTGGGGAGGTTGGGGATGAGAAATTCCGATTGAATTCGATTGCCATTGTAACCTAAACATGTAGCTGCAGTAATCGAATACACACACAAACGTGAACTCTCTCACATCGCAGAAGTGCGCTGCGGTCTCTCGTTCTCCAGTGTTTACGGTTGTGTCCCAACAGAACTGAGACCACCGTGGTACTGCAAGCCTGCATTGTGTCGGTCCCACTGGGAAGAATTTGATTTCGTGGCGAGAATTGACCAAAGCTTAAAGTAACGTTTGCGTAGCGTGTTATCTGAGCGTCACTGAGGCCTAGAAACATTACAAGTCCGGTGAAGGGAAGGAGAAGCAGCATGCTTTTTTGACACGCAAGCTATGGTAGGTGGGTCCGGTGAGCTTCGCCACGTCTACGTACTCATGCTCCCTAAACGTATTCCACACTGGAATTCCAATGAACTATGGCGTTGAGTTAACACACTGGGCGAGGTATGGATGTCCAAGTTAGTCGGACTCCCCCCATGATCTACACTGCAAATGAATTTACCTCGCAAACTCAATAATAGAAATATTATCAACACCTTACTATGCACAAGGTGAACATTGGATCTCGAGTGGTTGCAGTGTATACAGTGTATAAACGAGGCTGATGTTGCATTCTTGATGCTTCTTCACTGCAGTTGGGCTAAAGCAACTTACACTTTAACTAGGTCTTTTTAAGCCGCATAAATTTCATTCCAATTCATTTGGTTTGTTTTGCCTACCTGAGTAATCTTCTATTAAATAACCACGTTGCTTACCCTAATTGCGCTTATCTTCGGTAACTTTGTTACGTTTGTAGCACTTCTAAGTAACTTGTGGACCCATTATGGTGTTGCTCATCCCAACACTGTGTTGGGATGAGCAAGACCATAATGTTTCCATTGTACCTACGGTCCTTGTGATCGGAATGACCGAGGTCCACGTCAAGTGAACCAAGGTCTCAATAGAGGTTGCTTGCAGCAACCCAACCACACAGCGGATTCTCCAAGTCCAACTTTCAACTTGTAGACCTTTTTTCATTATCGAGGATTCGTTGCTAACCAACTTACTACATGTGCTAATTTAGCGAAGAGTTATGCCACCGTATCTGTATGCGTTATTGGATTTGCTTCATTTCCTCTTGTCGTTTCAAGTGCTTGGCTGTTGCTTGATATCCCCGGTGTGGCTGCGCTTGATGCGCACGTTGACAAGGTGCCTACCTCGTCCATCCTAGCTCCAGGAGACAGTAGGTCATTGCTGGAGGTGACGGAGTGCACGGTCCTCGTGGCCATGCTAGACTCGAATAGCGGTTTCATGCACTCAGTGTTGAGCGGACTACGGTCTAGCCACCAACTTGTTTGCGGTT
>CALYDF020001493.1:0-13814 GCA_944474145.2 Dicrocoelium dendriticum
ATTTGGTAAACATGATTGCTGGGTTTTATTTGATCGCCAGGATTGTTCGTGGAGCATCACCTGCTCCGCTTGAAATATTATGCTTTCAAATTCAGTTATACGGTGTAGAGTTAAGTGATAACTCGTTGCGCGTCGTCATGTAGTATACCACTTGCCGTTTCAGTGCCGTAAAACAATGAGAGGTGAGGTAGAGGAAGGTGTACACCGGAAGACATGGTGTGAGATTATCGCGAATGGTAGGTGGTGATTGTAGTTAGTGTTTTATTAGCCGAGGGTTAAGCAGGAGAACGTGTTGACACTTTGCCTGCCCACCAAAATACGCAGACTTAATAGTAGTGAACTTAGGGTGAACGTTCGCTGGGAAACGGAACTCAGCCATCGCTCATTGTTTAGCATTGCTTACTTACGATGAATTCAAAAAGCCAGAGACGATCCGTTGAGCAAGGAACTTTTCACAGCAAATATATGAAAACACTGCTATAGATGCTTGTGATTTGATACCCGCAATAGAACAAAGCTCAGGGTTGCGGTGCTCATAGTCAGTGTGGAAAGAACGTATGACAATACGGCATCCGACAAAGTGGTACACGGTCAGAAAGGAACAAGTGGTCGACAACAGATCCGGTTGAAATCCATCTGCCAAATACTTGGGGTTAGCATCAATTCTAAGCGGGAAATCCGGATGGATAACAAACGAGGAGCGCATAAAATTGACAAGGTTACAAAATCTGAAACCACAAGAAGCTAATATTTCAAAACAATAGAGAAAGGACAAGTTGTCTCCATAAAATGTGCGTACGGAGTGCGAGACACGGAGGCACTTGACCCAGATCCAACATGAGTATTGAAATAGCAATTTCCAATGCAATAAAATGCTAAATCCAAGTATATATACCTGTAGAGATAAAGCCCCATGCTGAGGCTGATGCATTCTAGATGCTTTTACACCGCAACTGATCTAAAGATAATCTTACACTAAGTTCTTTTAAGCTGAATGTATTTCATTACAATTTAGTTGGTTTGTTTTGCCTACCTGAATAATCTAATAACTTGCACACTTGCTTACTTTAATTGTGATTACCTTCGGAAACTTTATTGCATTTGTATCACTTTTTAAGTAACTTCTAAACTTTTGTACTTATTGCTGATCCATTGCAAACCAACTGGTTTTATATGCTAATTTTGCCAAGAATTATGTCTGCTTCGCTATATACTTTAGCATATATATTTTAATTGATAATATCATTTTAAGTGGTTGGTTGTTTTTTGAACCCCCCGGTGTGGATGCTTTTGATGTGCATGTTGACAAATTGCCTATCTGTCTATTACGCACTACCTCATCCATTGGTACTGAAGCCCTGGAAACCATCTCCTGCTACTGCTTATTCGATAGATTTTGGCAGCGGATCAGCAGCTACGCAGTAAGCTGCGTATCCGCGTCTTATAGAGAGCGGCCGCATTCGGGAAGCCTGTATCCTGTGTGGAACAATCGTCAGCTTACCGGTGGCTTGAAGCTGATAGTGTACAAATCCACCGTGCTGTTCGTTCTTATTTACGACAGCGAAACTTGGACGAGGTACCGGCAGGATGTGTAAGATCGCGCGCGGTCCCAACAACAGAGTTTGGACGGATTCTGCGCATCGGTTGGTGCGACAGCGTTAGAGAAACGGTATTGCGCCGAAGTGAAATGTATGCAGAGGATTACATACTTTTGCGGTGACACCTGAGGTGGCTCAGGCATGTGCGGCATACGGATTCAAGGTTAATACCTAAGCAGCTCAGGGTTAGCAAGCGGCATTCGAAGAAACCGAAGCTTCGTTATCAGGACATGATCAGAGCGATCCTTTGACGTTCTAAGCTTGATTGTAGCTCAAGAGAATTAAAAGCTTTTAATCGGCGCGCATGGCGAGATCTGATCACAGGGCAGTTGCTAAGATGCAGGAGAAAGCCCTCGTACAAGATGAGAGGAGGCGGCAAGTATGCAAGCGGCAGACGCCGTTGCGTTGCGCTCCATCGACATCGGGTGCGTAGTGTTATTGCACACGCGGTCGCTAGTGCCTACGCTAGGCAGGCCTAGTGAGCCAAGTGCGAGGGCAATAGGGGCCGCCACCGAAATGATAAGGGGTACTGCAGATAACGTCAAAAGAACTGGCGCAGCGTTTGGAGATGCGCTGCATTTGATTAACTGACCGCGTCCTTGCATGATAAGTTTCTTTACTTCAGCTAGTGGGTTTGCTATATCGTAGCAGTAATTCCTAATTCAACCATATCATATTAAATTTCACATGTCGCTCATGTTAATTGTAGTTAAATTAGATAATGATTGCTGTTTGCTTACCCTGTCTTCTGATCATACTATTAAATTTTTAAATCTATGAAGCATCGCTTGGTTCCTCCTGTGTTAAAATCGCTCAAAAGTTATGTGGGCTACAGAACCAGCTGTACATCTACGTATCGAATTTCTCCTTACGATCAGAGAACGCGTCATTTACCAGACAAATACCGGAAATCTCTTCTTCCCTCCCGCATCTGACTGGATAGTAATTGTCGAATGCGCCTAGCGTTTTGAAAGATAGGTTCCACTAGTATCAAATGGAACGAGCTCAAACGCGCCCGGAATTAGTCGTATGGCGCACCGGACAATCTATTAACAAGAGAACGATCGGATCTAGAGAATAATATTAGGGTAAGCATCACAGAAGGGAAAGCGGATTGCTTCATTAGCTCACAAACACGCTAAAAAGGAGAAGCAATCAACAAATTTGCTGTTTGAACCAGAAGGATACGTTTAAAACATTTCGCGCCCGACGCTTGATCGTGTCATATTGGAGGTAATATAATTAGGCCTTAAGTTTATTTTCCTGCTAGGAAGGACATTAGATTATCAATAGATGCCTAGTTTGAATATGTATGCATCCAGACCTCACAAAGTTTTGCTTGTTCTGAAATGCATGCGGAAGAGTTTAAATCGTTTCTAGTACATGCTTGCTACCAGTATCGACGTGCAAAGATAGTACCAAACACCCAGTTAAAACAAGAACACCTTGAAACTTTTAGCCGTCTGGTTAGTAATGTTGTGGTCTTAATCACTCGGCCAGATAAGGGCGCGGGTATTGTTGTCATGAACGGAGTAGACTACTTATGTTAAACGAAAGGAATACTGGCAGATAAAGCAAAGATTTTATGTTTTATAGTTGAGAAAGGCAAAAAATAGCAGATTGAAACTCAACTTTGCAAGTGTCTTAAAAATCTTAGAACGATTGTTGCATTAACAAAGCGTCTGATGAAAAGGTTCGGCCGGTAGGAAATGTCATTTAAATAACTTATGGGCTACCAAACTCACAATCCTAACTACCCACTACAACCCGTCTTGGATATGAACGCTCTCCATATCACTCGACTACTCGATGGCTGGTTTTGATTCGGAAGCCTATACAAGAGCGAATTCTTGTGCACAGGGAAAAATTAGTTTTAAGTATGTGGATACCGTAGGTGATGCAAAGCTTACCAGTGAAACCACGTGCTCCCAGAACATTACTTCACTCTTAACGAAAATACCATTGCTTGTGACCATATATTACATATGTATGTTTATGCGAAACATAGCAATGCAAATTGGACTTGGAGGCAGCGCTGCTCGTGGATCTCAGTAGCATAGTGCTTATGGTGTCAACCATGAGCCACTAGACTTTGAGTTCCGGCCCACTCAGGCTATTTCGAACTGATGAGTCCCAACCAGGACGAAACCGCGGTCTTCGGGTGCCAGTGTTGAGGTGAGCAACACTATAATGTCTCCAAACATAGCAATGGTTTATGATCAGTCAGGAGGGTGAAATGCCTGCCAACGAGCATCCGGTGGAACCGTTTCATGACGAAAACTACTGTGAGTGCTTTATTTTCAATATGACTATTGCTCTTCTAAGTCGAAGTAACGGACCGTGCCGCATGTGCAAGAGAATTTTATCCTCCGTTCCAAAGGATGTGGGCAATAACGGCTCGGATACCCTAGTTGAAAGCGTCCGACGTAACAAGAATTTCCAAGTTCGGAATGAAATGATTCAAGAGTACATCCCATGTGAGTGCTGATTTGACTAAGTCAGAGGAATTCTGGCATTCCCTTGTCTGTCCCAAAAAGTTGTCTTTTGTCAACAACTATATAGAAGGACTTCTGAGTTGATGCAGTCATGGTAGGAAGGCATTGCAATGAATCGCGAGGTGGAGGAAAAAGCGGATCTCTGCGACGTCTTTCGGAGGCTATAACGTTTTTTATACTTTCGATAGTGACATGATACGGACGCCGGTCATGCTGGTCTATGATAAAGCTGATGGATATAGCAATATCTGGCATGAACTCACATGTATCAGTCCGTAAACGAAATCCACTTGCTTCCAACCGTGAAAGCAATCTCTACATTCATGTCATACATAAAGTCTTGCGGGCCTGAGTCCATAATCAAAGTGTCATCCAGTTAGACTGCGGTATAGGAGATGGGGTTCAGTAACTGTTCAATGATTTATCGGAAAATGTCTGGTTCGGTTTTATACTCAACCATCAGTCGGTTATACTAGGAAGGTCCGAGTTGCTTATTAACCGTAGGTAACATTCTGCATTTCTCCGCAGCTGGAAATTATAAGTAAGCGGCAGCTTGGCAACGTTTGCAAAGAATTTGCTATTGTTGACTTGGTACAGGCGATGAGTACTGAAGCATCTCCAGCGCTGATTTCAGGCCTGTTAAAAATCAGCACGGATAAGGACCTTACCGTTTGCTTTCTTTAACACTAAAATAGGTGTTGTCTATTCTGAATATTGGACACCTTCAATTATGACTTCGGATTACAATCGATTTAGCTCGGTTTCCAATAGAGATTGAGTTGCGTACGGCACTGGTCTTCTTGGTCTGCAGACTGATTTGGTGTTTGCTTTTGGCTTCAGCTCCACTCTGGTTACACGACAGCATCCGAGACGCGGTTTGAACAACGATTAATGGCGTCGCTTAGTTCTGTAATTTAGTTGCACAATTATTGTTTCCACGTAGGTACCTGCGTAGCTTGCTTGATGAGCAACTGGTGGATTATACTGTTGACCGACTACTCTAGTAAGTTTAACTCGCCCCACCAATGGAGTCCCAGCAACCCCAACCCCGCTGAGTCTGTCGCAGAGTACGTTGCTTGGATTTGTTAGCCTCGGAAATTGACTAGACTGTTCAAATTAACAGGCCACATTAACGTTCCACCTGAAAGATTCCCTGCTGTATGGGTCGTTTGTACGTGTGTCGGCCAATCTCCAGCCTTGGACACGAGTCGCTAGAGATCAGATTGATATCTGAAGAAGGACGAAGTTATAACTTGACTTGTCCGCCATTGATTTCCACCATGGTATACGCATGCGTGTTGAAGCCGTCAAACTCGACATTCGCCATGATGGTTCTTATCCTATCAGGTCGTCTGAGCAGTGTGGCATTGTTGCGCTTCTTCCTTGGCAATGTAAGACCAGATACCAAACATCACGACGCTTTATGATCTGTCCGTCGCATCGGCTGCCAAGGTAATTTCCAAATAGTCAGTGTCGAGCAAAATGCTATATCCCACAAAAGCACCAACAAGCAGATGGAGGTTTGAAATATGATGAATTCACGTGCGTTTTTGCATTTTCTGTAATTCACTTGACTGCACAACTACAGCCATGTTCGTTCGTATTAGACAACATCTGAATCATTAATGTACAGTGTTCGAGTTTCATTATTCTCTGACATCCACCGATCGCTCACCGCAATGTGATGTCAGGATTCTTTTCAATCCTGTTCAGTATTCTTGTTTGTATGTCTGTATCTTTGGCTCCTTGCAGGCCGCAAACGTAATTGAGGCACTTACGCTGATCGCCGATCATTTTGTGAAACGGTAAAAATATGCACTCGCGATTTGCGCGGTTTGAGTAAGGGACCCAAATTTTGTCTTTTTCCCTTGCCAGCCTAAGGCATTTGTACCGGATGTTAAACAAGCCTGTGCGCGCATCGAAAGTTCGTGTCTGGACTGAGACAACTTCCTCAGTGACTAGGTCAGGGCCCTTTTTGGCCGGATGAAATTTGTAAAACTTTTACGTTCCACAGCACACAGCTTAAGGAGCATCAGGAAATTATTCTCCTCTTTTGGTACCTTTGCGAAATCAACAATACAAATGCATTTATGCTTGTGAACCCAGAAACAAATGTTACGTCAGCATCCGTATTACAATAGAATTCCCTGATCCGCTGAGTCAAGCTATCTGGAAGAGGTACCCTTGTATCTCTCCCTAAACATGTGCTTGTCTGTATTGATAGCTTCCGAGTCAAAACCTTATTGAACTTGGCTTGCTGATGCAAAATTGTTTGCAATTGTTCGAAGCTGACTGACATTTTTGGGTTCGATCGAAAACTTTTTCGCCACCGTGCTAACGTTGCTTTTGCACTGACCTTCCGAACTAAAACACAGCCGAAAGGGAAGACAAAACAACGAGGCCAGCTAACGCGGTTCATTTTGTAAGTAACAATCTAGCATCTCCAGCTCTAGGTTCTGGAGTTGACTTAGGTCCTTTGCCTGGAGGGATTCTAAACATGCTTGGTTTCCGCACTGGCCAGCTGTATTCGCACTTCTTCACTCCTCGCACGTATCTACCTTTGCCATGATGATAGACTGAGTTCATCAGCTTCACTCGAGACTAGGCTCTGCTACCGCCAGTCAGGTGGCAAACTTTGTCATGTTGATGGATGTCCCGAAACCGTGTCACGGTACTGGTTTGCGAGCTCTGAATACTAAACTAATCAGTTTAGGTAATATCCTGTGCACCGAACTTGATCCAACGCTTGCTGCACGTTGAGATAAGCAAATGATATAAAGATCGAAGTCAATCGCTCCAGTGTATATATTTAGAATACAATTTGGCATGTTATGAAGGAGCCATTCATCAAAAAGCCATGCTGCGCAGGTAAACTAGACCACGAGTTAGGCAGAATGAAGTATGTCGTTCCTTTAAAATTCTCTTGATCAGTCGAGTTAAGCGTAGGTTGAGACCAATAGGGAGATAGTTAGGGGTATCTTTCTTAAGCGCAGACGTATAAGCAGCAAGGCAACGGATTCCTTCTATCTCGCAGGGTACTGGCCAGTGTGTCAGGACAGGGAAAATATTCAGCAATATTTCTGGCAGATCATCAAAACCAAGCTTGATTACAGTTGACGCGATAACCTTGTGACCAGGGTTATGCGATAGTTGAAGCAAGTTTGGCGAATGTTAAATGACTCCGATGTTGAATTCACTAAATGAAATAGTTTCGGGTGTGACAGATGTGACTAGAAGTACCAGAGTCGCGTTTTCTTTGCTAGAATATTCAGCAACTTATGCAATGACGGCATCTGCCATTGCATAACCCTGTCGACAACACTGCACTCCGGCGTGACAATCAGTTTCAACGATGTATTGTGCGGACTTTAGCCCCTTGTTGATATCTGCCGACCCCTTGTTGAGGATAACCGGCTCACTGTTCCCTTACATTAGTTTTGCATGCTACCGTTTAGCACTAGTGCAACAACCTGTATAGATGAAGTGTCGAGGACTAGGTGGCTACTATTAGCGAAGAGGATTTTGGTGCGCGGCGGTAGTTTCCTTGGGTTGAAAAGTTCAAGGTACCTCCCAGTGTCTGTAGGAGCTGCGTGACCGCGCAAAACGGAGCGATGTTGGTTTCTCAGCGGAATTGTTGATGCAGCATTGTTTTGGTGTCGGGTTGTCCCCGAGAGTAGTATCTCGCATCTTTACACATAGTTATCACTAATGGTCACCTTAACTGCCTCACTTCTCTGAGTCATAATGAATGACAAATATTAGAATGATAAAGACTGAAGGAAAGGAGGATGATACAGATAGAATGATAAATGGAATGGTAAAGCATGATAAAGTGAAGAATGATAAATACTAGATGAATGACAAAGACTAGAACAATGTGGATAGTAATGAGATCGAGCGTTTGTTTGTATTTCGCTTATGTGTCTCCCTGGTTTTCGGTCTTGATGTGGTAAACTTGCCTGTTTTATCGTGAGTGTAAATTACGAACACAAATCAATGGTTTTTGAGACCTAATTGCGTGTTATAACCGACTGTCTTTATGACTAGATACTTGGTTTCGCAACTAATGCCCAACTGTAGCTAAATAAACATCGCTAGTGACCGAACACAATTCATTAGGTTCCCCATCACCAGCTACATAGATTATGGCTAACATTTGTGTTTCCACATTCCGCCTAAAACGTTTATTTCGGAAGCTATAGTCGCCACAAATGCAGATTCGTCAGGGATAATTATCATACCTGGAAAGTTTGGTCGTTGGTTTCAGCAGTGGATATGTCAGCAGCATTGCTAGGTCCTATTTTGTGGTGTGGCACATTAGTAGTGCCTTAGAAAACGAAAAACAGAAAAGTGAGTAAAATGATTAATTTGGAGTTCTCACACGCATTTAAAGGAAACCCCAGCAAACGGATTTTATGGTTTACACTCTCTTAAAGATCTGCTGAGCAGGTTTTTGAACATACGGTCTCCCGAGCGCTCACTGTCACAGCACAATTAAAGTATGGTATAGGTTGTAGTTAACAAAAGTAAGTTCTTGGTAAAATTATCATTGCGATTATGAATATCATAGCGCAATTTGAAAATAAGTGTTCATCGCAAATTTTTGGTTAAGAGCCTATGCGATCCATATTTTTAATGTTTCCACCTATAATTTCGCTGGATAAATTGTACTGTTTTTGGTGTTAATTCTAAACATCGTGAATAAGTCATGTTAACCACGGAGAAAATACAGTTTACAAAACACAGTGGTTACGTGAAGAAATATATATATGCATTAGTTGCATCGAAATTTCAAAACCATCGTAAGACATTTCGGTATCTTAAATCCAGTCAAGAAGAACCATACGCTATGTACTTTGATACAGGCAGGTAGAAACAAAGTGATACATGGCGTCGTTAATTACGGTATACTAGTTGAAGTATCGACATGTCTGTGTTATTGATGTCAGCGCATTGAATTCATCATGTTTTTATTAATACTGATGAAATCAAACTTCGCCTGTTGGCACTACCTACAACTAAGCCAAAATGACAAAATTCGAGGCAACCTGCTGAAACTTGCGATACACTAGATTTGAACTATATAGCGACAGTGCATTTCTTCACCGCGACTATTCAGATTTGGTAATGATCTTTATTTTAACTTTAGTTTCACCATTATGTTTTCGATTTTTCTGAGGCCATTAGGCGACGTTCTAGGCCGTTTTCACTGCGTGATATGCTTTGTTGCCTTCGAAAGATAATCAAACGCGTAATTTCACAAACCAGCCCTATCACCAAGGCATCGCGTAGCTGACCAGCGCATGGATTTATGTGAAAACCTCGGTGGGTTACCGTAAAACGAAAGTTTTCTTCTTCCCCCTTAGTTCATCCATTTAATTCGTACTCCATTCTCCGGTTATGCAACAGGACGTTACTAGCATTCAATGGTTGCTCATCATATGTTATTTATCACTGTTCCTGGTTGAATGTCCGTATGTTTTACTTCTCAGTTTATAATTTTTATACTGAGATCACTCGTCGCAAATCATTCTTATAATGGATATCAGTTTGTCAAGGGTTTACGCACCAAACATTGAGTTCTTTTTTAATTCACACACAATCTGTCCAGAGAATCTAACATATATAAAATTTGCATTGAAAATTAAACCTGCGTTTCGAGCAGTAGCAGTAAAACGCGGAAGATTCATATCGTTATCCATTCGAATATTGGAATGTGCTTAACTTGAAATTTAATGGATCCCTATTCCGTCCCCATCGCTTAATTTTTACAGGTGATAGTGGTTTTATAAAGGATTCGCCTGCTGGTTCCAGATTACTGGAAATAACTGCGTCCACGTTCTAATGTATACTTCATTATACGAACACCGGATTCATTCATTTATCTGCTGTTGTCGTAATAAGTCGGTAGCTAGTTTTGCGAATTCAAAACATCTTTATTGCAGCCATAGTCCGACATGGATATAAGAACAGAACGTCCGCCATTCAGTAAGCATAAAAGATTGTTTGATACTACAAAACATATGCAAATCAGTTATTGTTGATAGTACAAATGTGAAAATACCATATGAGTGTACTTGTCAGCTTAAGCCTAGTTATTTTCCAGCCCAAAATGGTTGTCCTAAAAGTAAAGTTCAAAACAGTTATCAAAAAATTCCAGGTAGTGGAGGGAGTAGTTATTCGTAACGCTCATTGCTACTTTTTGGACCACAGAGAAATATCACGTATAATTCTGTTACCGCTGAGAAACCAAATAATCTGAAGTTCAAATGGATTATATGAATAATCGAGAGCTGCTCAAGAAAGCTTTAGCCAATTAATAATTAAAAATTAATTGTGGGTTCAAAGTTAGTTGCGGAAGTCACATGCAATTAACGAACGCATTTGGTTAAATTAACAGTTAGTTTTTGGATGTTTGTGAGAAGTGTCAAGTTGGTAGAAAGTAGAAGTCACGATTACAATTCACGCGCAATAATGTGCCTCGACGGGGAATCGAACCCCGGTCCACGAATTTCCGGTCCGCTGCTCTAACACTGAGCTACCGAGGGCTGACCATTAGGTGCGCAAATTTTAACACATGACTTCTGCTTGGTGCGCGACGTATTTCCAATACGCTCACAGTACCTGTCTTGGTGTTGCAGATTGGCTTACTCACCCGTCACTTCCCAAAGGAGCGAAATACCTGTCCTTCAAATGTTCAATGGGCGATGGTAGATTAGTTTTTGGATGTTTGTGAGAAATGTAACCTCTGTAGAAATTAGAATACAAGATTAAAATCACGCGGGGGTTCGATTTCCCGTCGAGGCACATTATTGCGCGTGAATTTTAATCGTGACTTCTTCTTTCTACAAACCAACAATTGTCCGTTTCATGGGTTGCTCGCCGAACTTGTCAGTTTTATTGCGACCAATTCATGTACGTTAAGCTGACACAAGTTGATAGCTTCATCTCATTGTGGTAGATTGGAAAAGCAAAAATTAATTTGGTTACAATAATAAAAGATTTTTCAAGGTTTGTAGCGCCCCGATACATAAGTCCTCTGCTTTATGGGAAAGGTTATCAGTAAGCTTTTGTACATCATTATTATCCTGTTGTACCGCATTTAGCTCAACGCTAAAATTAACCACACATTTGTCAACACTGCTGAACCTGGTAACTTGCAGTGCAGACCACCGCTCCTGATCGTTTCATTCTCTATTAATATTTAGTAGGCCATCACGAAACAGTTGGTTGTGTCTATCTCCCCAGCGTTTTAGTGTGCATTTGACTACGCGCCCCGTTTCACTTGGTATTTTGGTCAAAGCACATTGAGTGGAATATTTATTGCTTACAACAACGGAGAGGGAAACGTGAGAAAACGTGTACTGAAGCTGAAGAATAAATATGGATTTCGACGAAGAAAATGTACGGTTCTTAAATCCCCGATGATTCTTCTAGTACGGCTGTGGATGGCCTTACAGCGATCACTATTACGTTGTGAAATCAGCACTCTCCTTGTAGCTAGTAGTTCTGCTCTTCTCATTGCACCCCAGTCAAAATGGGTAACAGATAACAGATGCAAGGTTTTTTCCTACGAGCAGAATGGTATGATAATGCAAGTGTAACAACCTAGGCTACTGATTTCTTTATCCACCTGCCATCTATATATGGTTAGTGCCGATGAGGAAACGAGCGATAAGAGAGAGCTCGAGGAGAAGGGTTTACAAGCTGCCACACTCGGGTTATGGGTAGATCGAGTTACTTGGCCTTTTGACAGAAGTTACTCCATCAGTCATGTAAGAATATGTTAGCAGAGAAATTTCCACTATAGATATGGCACGAGAACGTTGTCAGAACAAAAATGCGCACCAAACGTTTGCACTAATTTTGTGCTCAACAACGTTTCACGCATCTGCGATGAAAGAGCAGGATAGTAACTAAAAGGTGGTGGCATTGTGCACTATCTGTGTTTAGTACATTACTGGAATATTTCGAACATATCAGTGACATGGTCCACCCTAATAATATTTTACAGCTGTAATCATCTGTGGCTCTCGTATACGATTCCAGTTCTCAGGATAATGGAAAACTATATACCGTTCTGCCGTGCTAAGTTGCAATACAACGGAATTACAGCACCCGATTGAGCGTAAGAAAATATGATTGTATTGATCATGCAATTTCGGTGAGGTGGCCTCATTTTCTTTGGGTTCCGGATTACGTTTCACACTCGGCCCCCTGGCTGTAAATGGTAATCGCCTCACTTGAACTTGCTAGAAAGTTGGAATGCAGGATATTCGCTGTCCAAATCATGTTGTTTACTATGCATGCAACCTGATTTTGGCTAGTAGATCCGAAAGTTTTGAGAGTGAATCATCATGATTCCAAGTCCTTTGCGATGTCGGTCCTGTGCGGAGTGATAACTTTAACTTAGCGAGTGTGTAAGTACACACGTAGTTGCAGTAGATGTATCGGAGCTAGCTTCTAGACAGATAGATATCCGCAGACAGATGTTTCAACTACCACACAAGCGGCTAATACAAAATGAAACTTTCCGCTGTCAACCAACTAGTGTAAAATACCTTGGTCACTCATTCCAATTTTTGGATACCTAATGGTGTTTCATGTTGGTTTATCAATTATGGACAAGCCAGAAAGCCGGTGTTCCTTTGCAGGCGGTACTCCAAAGCCACGACTACCAGTTTAACATTTGATCCAACAGTGCGAGTTTGAAACCTGTGTTAATACAACCATTAGGAAGCATAGCTTGCTATGCTGTCTGTGGTTATGTCTTGCATAGCGCAATATTCACTAGCCGAATACATGTTACCATACCGGTGAAGAACTTAGAGTAGGCATATAATAAATTGGTTTGTGAACAACTTAATATATATCTGAAATACGGATGACTGATGTAAATCCTTGTGGTCGGGTGAATTATTTTTAAAGTAGAAAAATGGCAATTGCTCAACAATTCCAGCGGCTTGGTCAGTGTGACAAACACGAAGCACTGAAGCCCACCATAGATCACTTGTTAAACACCACATTTGAGTTTGATCGGATAGAATGATTTTGGGGTGATTTTGAACTTAAGCATTTTATGTATTTTAATAAAATGCTGACATGTCTCCGATTTGTGCTAACGCATTTGCCAAATATTGCAATCCATAGAGAATTTAATTTGAATGCAATTAATATCAATCAATGTGATGCAACCATTCATTCCTTAACTCCATACTGCTGAGCTATTCAGAAAAAAAGCCCAGTTTATCGGTAATGTGTTATTCTTTCATTCGAGTCTTTAGTAGGTATTGCCATGGCGCATCTATGTGTTGTAAAATTGGTGCGTGTTTGCTGAACAGAGGATTGTTTCGCTCAGTTGATGGAACGTAACCCTTGATTGCCATGTACCTGGGTGTAACGCATTTACCGGGGGCTGCAAACACTGTCAAGTATATTCACTTCAAATTTCCAATTTAAGAAAAAGCTCTATGAACACGGAGTTGAATATTAAGCACTTACCTTCATTCAGCATTCAAAAATTAATGTACGAAACGGTAACAATCAGTAAAGCCAGCAAAATTGTTACAAGGTAAATTTGCTTGTAGTCTCCAAAAAATGAGGTTAGGTTGCACAAACGTGCGCCTACTATGAGATTACGGCTGAGTGGAAAGCCCTTGTATAAGACTAAAGGCAAATGCAACTATTTTGTATAGGAATTTGATATGCAGTCAGAAAGTGT
>CALYDF020001494.1:0-25013 GCA_944474145.2 Dicrocoelium dendriticum
ACACTTTAGGTACCTGTATCATTTGTGATATCAGGTTGCATGGACATGCAATGAAATCGACCGAGATAGAGCTAGAAAAATATATGTTAATCGAATATAATTTCTTTGTAGCTACATGCAATTTAGTGTCAGTGAAATGGTTTCCTATCCTGTTTAATACAGGTTGCTATTCGCATTTTGGCTACATAGGAAAAACCACAACAGCATAGTCATATTTAATACTGATCTGGGGAATTCGTACTCATGGTCGTTTAGGTTTCATGAAGGACGAAATTTTTTATCTGAACAATTTTTCGCGTGATGTCCGGATGGGTTAACTAGTATTAGGGTTGTCCTAGACTCTGTATTTACGACTGGACATATATCGCACGCAATACCAAACAAAATGTTTCTTACAGCTTTGATCAGAATAATTATGTCACTTAATCGACAAAGTGTTATTTAAGCAACTGACTTCATGTCTGCTATCATGATGAGAGTCTGGACAATGTGGTATCGTGTCACGGTGAGCAATGTTCACCGGAGCATGAACTAGGGTTTTGCTCTTCTACACACGCTGTTTTTTGGGTTTTGATTTACAGCAGATCTAGGCATGCGTAAACTAAACGCTTCAGGAAACTTGCTCGTGAATATATGACGGGTAACAATTAGCGTTCCGTGCAGTGAATGACATTCTCCAGTCCCTGTCTGTAAAATAAATATCTTTCTCATATTTCAAAAGATACCGTGCTTGTGATTTTGTCACCATACTGCGCCCCTAATTATATATACCACTATTTTCCACGAAAAGCAATATTTAACATAATTAGGATGGCCAAACTGTTACAAACACACTAAATAAATTTTAGTTGGTTCCTGTATTACCGATTTCGCCTAAGTGCATGAAGTTGCTCGTAAGTTGCGGAAGCTTCATTTCCATTATTGCAGAAAGCGCACGCTTGAATACTCTGCTTCCGAGCAACTTGCATTAACAAGATACGCTGAGTACTGCGTTTAGTTGTCATTTGGTATTAAATTAAAAATCTTATTAACGAGAAACGTACAATTGCTATGTTGGTTGTAGATCGGCTTTACGGTCGCAGTTTTCTTGTCATTATTCGTTTCAACCTCGTCTGCATTGCGAAATACCGGAGGGATTACTATGAGACAGTGCGAGTCATCGGAAGTGGCCACCGATTAGCCCAGCTCGTCAGTGCTACAACCACATCGTCGCTTGTCGAGGATCATCACCTAGCTTGAGTTAGACAAAATTTCATTCGCAAGTTTGCGATGGTCTTAAATCATTTACTTTTATTTAAATAAATACTAGAAAATGTATGTTAATACACAAAGCAGCATCACGAGTGTAAAGGTTAGCTCTAACACCAGATAAATAGAACGGCTGATAGTTAAACCTAAACGATACAAAAGCGGCAATCGTGCTGCAGATGTAAAATACCATATTTTCTCAGAGAATTCTGCGATCAAGCGCTCTTCCAGCTTTTATCATCCTGCCGTCAGGAATCATTACCATAACACTCACAGCGGAAGCTTTTTTGCCAAAGCTGGGGTTTCTGTGCAATCACAGCCCTGATGTTGAGGATAAATTTCCTCCAGAAGCACTGGCGGCAGCAGTTAGACATCTAGGCGAATCTATGGCTCAGTACTTTCTGAGCAGCTGAGACAATATCCAGGTTGCTTCCATGTGGAAGCTTGGAATAATAAATGATCTTTTCTCTCTGTATTATCTAATGCCACGGAATCCATCATTGTCAATATTCTGGTGTGCTGTCTGGAAAACTGTAACTTTATTAACCTGATCAGCACTGCATCCTTCGTCAGAGATCGTGTACGACGAATTTACTGGTCACACAGAACAGCTAGACGGAGCATACTGACGATATAGCGGAGGTTTTATGATCTACTTAAAGTGTTCTGAGACATTTTATCGCCCAAATCATCGGATACTCTTTTCCAGGAGCCAGTGTGTGTGAATGTGTGACCCACTAGTTGCCAGATCGCTAAGTTTCTTCTTTAACTGCTGTAGAGTACCAGTATTTGGAGCCAATTACCTGACCTCACACAACTCGAGTGTTATATGCTGCAAGATTCGGTTCTAGGTCCATATTTGTTTTTAGTGTTTTTATGGACCTTGCCCATGCAATCGCTTCAAACTCCCTAATGTTTGTCAATTATATCATGATTTGGAGCAGGATGCAGCTGAATGCCGACCATCATGTGTTTCAGATTAAACTTGATACTGTACCTAGTTTGACAGTCCACAAGTTAGTACACTTCAACTTGGGTAAGTCAAGGTGCTCTCCAAATATTTCCAGCTAATCTACTCATACAGTCTCGGAACGCATGTGGCAACTTGCTCCCGCCAAATTTAATATTTGTGTGTTGGTTCACAACGTATTAGTTTTCTCAAATCAATCAAAGAATGATTTTAAAGCTGATAACTTACACGTTGGCCTTGTGCGCCGGGATTTCAGACAAATATACATGACTAGTAACATATAGATGCTTAGTGCGTATGTCTGCCCCCGTTTTAAATTCCAGTTTAAGCGTAGCATCCATGACTGAGACATGACCTTAATTTCCTGGAGCAGCCACAACGTAGGTCATCCAAGTAGATCAACGAAATTCGTAATCTCCCATAAGAACACGCAATGAAACTCCTGGGGATATTTAGTGGGAGGCATCACTGAATAGTTGGCAGCGTGACAATGGCTTAGTTGAGTTTATACCATTTAAACCAGCAGTAATATTTAACTGAGGGTTCACTACTTGAATGTCATATGGAATGCCACGAAAAATTCCTATATATTTGTGTGTGTCACCAGGCGAATGTTAGCAATGAATTGGTCGTTTCTGCATCTATACTCCCCATTTTGAAAATTCGAATACACAACACAATTAGGCACTACAATTTTGTCAATTAACATTATCTATCCATTCCACTAGTGAGAGTAACCATGCATTTATGAGTTGTCAAGTGTTGGTGTTGTGAAACTACACGAATTGCATTATAATCGATAAGATTTCGTTTAGTATTTGCAATAAAGTTTAAGTTTTATGATCCCTGCAAAACCATCCAGCGGGACTTGCAAATTAGTGCTTCATAACCCGTATATTTGTAATTGCTTAGCTTATGTATACATATGTTGCTCTCAGTAAGCTACGTTGTTTATGCTGTTGATCAGATTAATTTCGTATATCTGCGGTCGCGCTTTGGGGTAGAGCAGTTGCCAACATGTTTGCGAGAAAACCACCGTATATCCCGGTCAATATCAGCATATTTTTGCGGTGTGCACAAAAGCCTTTCCCGATCTAATGATGCCCTACCAAGGTAAAACATGATCGGTGAACATTTCGATTAATTTCAATGGAACAACATGGATCCGTTCACCGAATTGCGGTAGACCTACCTACCGCAAATTACACCACAAAGATAACAACAAGATAACAACAAGATAACAACAATTAGAAAACAAATGTAAGACGGATAGTTAACAAAATGGGGATTAAAGAATGTAGTGAGTGGAATTAATCAGGTTGGGAATTTAGCAGCAAGATGCAAGCGACCAAATACAGAGACGCCATTGATTGCGCGGCTGTGCCATGTCGTAAGGAGACTCAAACAAAGAGTATAGACCATAGTTTGCCTCCACTCACAAAGACGGTATACACTATCCTGGCCATGTCTCCCAGTCAATATCTGTCTTTACTCTACGTCTTGGGGTGGTCGATTGGCGGTTTGGACCAAATGGGTGCAGTCATGACGTATAACACATGCTGTGGATGTGAGTCGACAGGCATGGAGAGGCATAAGTAAGGGGTAGTGCTTCAAAATCACTTAACTGAAGTATAAAATGGATTAGTAGTAAAAAACCAACAAATGAAGGTGAACAAAACCCACCCACCAGTTAGGAAAAAAATTTAAATATTCCGGAGCATAAACACTACAATCCGTTTCATATCTTCGTTTCGAACCGTTATGGTCACCAATCCATGCAGAAAAACCGGCCTTATCGCAGCTTTATGCAATTTAGCTTTCACTGTCAGGTTGGTAATCTATCGTTTTCGAAGGCAGTTGCGCTTTTGGAAATTCACAAATGTCCTGGTGATGCGCGAAGTGAAATACTTTGTGTTGTGGACACCAGAGATGACATACTTGTCAACATATGCGAAATGATCCACGAATTCCAGTGATTGTTCACTTATAGCGGAAACCAGTATCGAAATTTTTTTATTCTACAACATGACCTAGAGTAAAGTACACGTCGAAAGGTGCAGCGTTACACATCGGCCTATTCAGTATTAAGTGCATAACCACAGCATCCAACCCACGGAGAGCTACGTCATCCGTAAACTTATGGCTTCCTAGTCTGTTTGCTGACAAAACTACTACTTCCCACAATCCTGTAGGGCGGATATATTTGTGATCATTTCCAACTTAAAGAATGTCCATGGCAAGTCATAATATCATATTGATATTAACTAATCAAGCTAGTGAGAAATAGTATTATTATTAAATTTGTCATGTATTATCATGCTTTGATGAGAATGAGCAAGAATTAAGTGTCAGCAGCAAAAACAGTCTACGTATTGAAAACAAAGCAATTTTGTTTCATTCAGCTGCGTGTAAAATGCCCAAGAAGTTTGATTTTACACAGTGCAAAGTTGATAAAGTAACCCATGGTAGTACTGCGTTGGGCACTAAGTTAACAACACACCAATTTGTAGAAAGGAAGACAATGTTGGGTGAGTAAGCAAGTAGGCTTTTGCTTGGTATACGCAAGGCATCACGCGCAAAATGCGTATGTAATTATCGTCATTAACAATTGGTATTCTGAAATTCTCAGAAATCAAATTAAAATTACCGTAGGTGAAGATTTCGCGTATATTTTCGTTCACGATACGTATTGCCCGGTGTGAGAAATTTGTACAGTTCTACGAGTCGGACAACATTTTACAGACGTTTCCTTACTAAGATAAGCAACAACATCAGTGCGACTATTACGTCCTGATTCGCGAAGTGTTGCAAATTACTGCTAGGTCCGAATGGCTATTAATCTTTTCCAGCTTAGAATGTCAGCCTTCATTTGATCACATTGGTCGGACGAGTGATCACGTCATCTCTTTGTCGATTTGGCGCCTATTGCTGACTTAAACAGCAGAGCAACAGAGGCACCATCAAGCTCCAGATGTATTTTGATTGAGTTCCGGCCCGAATATCAGGCCTCCAAGATCTCACGCGCTATGCTGTTTCTTGGTCTTTCAATAATCGCAAAGCTTAACCGAACGAATTGATGGTTGACATCACTCATATTTATTGACATTAGGGTTTGTTATCCTGGCGGCGGATGATCAGACTATGTTCCTGCAGTTTTGTGCCAAGTTTTCTTCTAGGCTGGGTTACATAATTCATGAAAGACATTTTATAAATCACACCCGATATCTATTCCTTACTTAGTTTGTCCTTTACTTGAAAGTTTACGAAGAGTTTCCTTTGCTTCATGTTCTGCATTTTTCCCGTGAGTCATGGGAAGCCCCCATGTCTTCTCAGAAATAATTTGGATGTAACGTAGGATAATTTTCTTCATCCTCTTGCACATGTGGACGCAATTTGTGGCTGGTTCTTAGATATCAGCTAGTGTAGAATAAAAAATTCAATAGTATGAATTTCGCTGAAACGTATATAGGTGATCCTCCTCGGCCTCCCTCATTTGCATATCGCTACATTGTGTCAGGGCAGTTTTGTAAACCAACGTCAATCAACTGGGCTTGTAAATGGTCGGATGGTTACGGCAACAATTCAAGAGCTGGTCGGTGTGCATCGCTTTCTAATAATATGTTGTTTCCAGTGATCTAGAATTATGGCTTCTCACGAGCACGTCAAAGAAAGGCAATATGTCATTGTTCTCCTCCTCTTTAATGAAATGGATACCATAGCAAACATGATTGCTTACCTTATTTATTTCTCGTATTCTGTGGCGTGTTAGGATGAAAAAATAAAGTTTGCTTTCAACCGTAGGCGGCGAATTTTGTTCCAACACTTCACCATTTTTTCAGCTACCAGTTAAGTGATTGGCGATCCATTTGGTGTACCGTTCTCTGTTTGTTCGTTTAAACCTTGATAATGATATGTGTAGTGAAACATATGTCATGCAAATCCATCATTTGTCTGACAAATTATGCTGCTCTTATTTACCATACTGTGTTGTTCAAGCAAAGTCCAATTTGTTTGCTCCGACAGCGTCTTGTCAATTAATGTCAACAAAGCTGTAACATCAAGGGAGTTCAGTACATCATTTCTTGTTTTGTTATGCATCAAAATTTTTCAAGGAATTGTTATACCTACTGGATTGAGTGTTCTGAGCCTACTATTAAGTCCTTCAACATGTACACATTTTCTTAGCGAGCTAGTAATTCGGTGATTCGGGTAGACGCGATAAGGCAAAGCGGTACCCCATTTTTATGTAATTAAGATAGGCCGTATAAATCTGGTAGCATCGGATCCTCGGTTTTCATCTTGATGTTTTCTATCTTCGTGAGCGCTCACATTTGTTCCAGTCTCTGAAGAGTTTTGTTGATCTTACTTTCCAGACGACTGGTAGGTGTTCACATCTGCAATCAGTTTTGTGCTTTCATCATGTAGTCAATTTTGTCCATTATGACAGTAAGAGGTCCCTTGTCGGCCGGCCATATAATAATAGTTTTGTATTTTCTAAAGCTTGCCAGTGCCTCTTTCGTTTCAAATGATTACGTTAGTTTCTACTTTGTGACTCAGAGCGGGTTGATGACGCTGTGCTTAATTGCAGGTTGAGCAACAGCTGCGATGTTTGATGTGGTCAGTTTTGAATCGAGTTTTGCAAGGAAATCAACGGTATTGTAATATTTTTAATTGTTTTGCTGACATCGCACAGCAACTGCTTTTTCTGTAGCTGCTAGGGTTCGTTTGGATTGACTCTTAAACCATTTATCTTCTTACTTTGCTGGTTAGTGTTGCTCGATTCTGTGCAAGTTCTTTTTTAGTTTCTGCTTTGTGAGAGTTTGTTCTCTTGAATTCTAATAGTAATCGTTTCCTCAAGCTCTCCGTTTAAAAGTTTCTAAAGTTGGATAATCCCTTTGCATTTTTGGTCGATTACTTGTTGACCTTTTTGACATCCGTTGTGTGCATCCTTGATCAGCAGATTTAGCATCCGTCGTCCATGTTGTATGGTGATCCTCCAAGCCAATATTTTGTTGATGAGTGGATGGTACTGCATAGTATGAGGTAGTTTTATCTTCGCAAATATTCGTGTAGGAAGTAGAGTTTCTCATGTGTAAATAATTGCCGGCTGGAAAAGATCTCCCATCAGAAAACGGATTATAGCTAATCGTGCCCGATTTGTTTCGAAAGTAAGGACAATGCCTCTAGATCTGGGTGTTGATAAGAGTATTGTCCTATTTTCTAAGCTAGGTATTTCGGTTGCAGACGTTTCGCTGCCGAGCTAGGCAACATCTTCGGTGGTTTTTGATACTCTGCGAATCAGGACATAATAACCGCATGGAGGACGTTGCCAAGCTTGGTAACAAAACGTCTGCAACAGAAATGCCCGGCTCGGAGAACAACCTATCCCTCTTATCCACACTCCGAGCTACAAATACGCTCAATAAGTCCCCTGTGTTCTCCAAGTCTACCGTCTAGCGACATTCGATTGATGAGACGATAAAGAGTACTAAACCGATATCCTGGCAAATCCCATCACTGCTTTTACTTATTGGGTTTACTCAAACCCGATGTATAGTTCACTATCTATCATGATATCGGTTTGCGGTTTGATTGGTTTTGGTGCAGATCCGTTGCCAACAAAATACAAGCAATGCCGCATAAAACATCCATGAGAAGTATTGAGAAAGAGTATGTTGTGCATTCTATAAGGTTTTCCTGACGGCTATTCTAAACAGACACGTGCACACAACCCCAGACACACACACAAAGCGTCTAATTCTCTGCTCCCCTATTGGTTCATCATTCTCCTTACGACTCATTAATGAACTCACCCAGTAAGACATTGATCAGATTACAGCAGTTCGTTTATCCGAATGACCTATAAACTTTCTCGTGCATTTGGCCTTTCGTATACAACACTGGCGTCGCAGCTTACGAACCTACGCCATGGGGTTACATCCTCTTACAGTTTACTGGTCTGATCCGACCTTTCGTCCTACGGAGAGTGCATGGGCCTAGTGGAAAACCTCTTTACAAACTATCTTTACCTACTATATGCGGCTTCTAACTACACTGAAGGCCAGAATCTGAAGCTTCTCAGACACCTACTCGATGATGAGTGAAAACGTCAATTTGATGCTTTGGAGTTCCGGTCACAAGATACCTTAACGAAAGCACTAGAGGTGCTGGACAAATCATGGGGACAACGTTCAAAACTCTTCATGGGTTGCTTCAAATTCGATTAACTAACACAGGAACCGTCGGAAACTCTAGACGGTTTCCTTGATCGCCTCATTCGCGGTGTACGACGCTGCGAGTATCCAAACATACCGAAAAATAGAATCGAGGGCTTAATGCTAGTGCAGCAGTTGATTAGTGGAATCACCAACTCTATGGTTACAGTCCACAAGAAGGAGGGTACAGTAAGAATATACACTGACCTACAGGCCCTAAATCGGCAAATAGTGGTGGAAAAGATTTTGCTTCTAACCGCGGATAAACTAATAGTCCAACTAGCTGGCGCCCGACATGCTTCAAAATTGGACCTTAGAAAGGCTTTGTTTCACATGCCTCTAATTAAGGAGTCAAGATCGCTGACCGCATTTCTCACTATGGACGGAATCTTTCAGTACAAATCTTACCAATGGGCTTGAGTTCAGACCCAGCAGCTTAACAAAATATTAGGGTTCACTCATTTGCCAATTTACCTGGTCGATTAGTGTATATGGACGGCATCTGTGTATTCGTTAGGACTCCAGAAGAACATGATTCACGACTGCATGCTGTGTTACGTCAACTCCGTGTACTTAACCTCCGATTAAACTTCGAGAATTGCAAATGTAATGCCAGTGAGATCGAGTTCCTGGGCCAAATTATAACAAATGACGATATGAAGCCGAGTTTTGACAACGCACGTGCCATCAACGTGGCTCCTTGCCCAAAGAACGCCACTGAAATAAAGCAATTTCTAGGTATTTGTTCTTACAACCTACGTTACCTGCAGAATTTCACGATTATTGCTGAGCCACTGCGTGAACTGACAGAGGCGAAAAGTGTATTTGTTTGGGGTCCACCCCAACTAAAGCATTTGACGAGATAAAACGCCGCATTGCTTCCGCACCAGTCTTAGCGATTTTCGACGAGACGTTCCCAACGATTGTCTCTACTGATGCATCAAACATTGGGTTGGGTACTATACTATCCCAAATTCAAAATGGGCATAAAAGTGTTACTGCATAAGCTTCCAGAAAATTGTCGGCGGCGGAGCTTTCTTACTCTGCCGAGGAAAAAGAAGCCCTTGCCTGTGTTTGGGCCTGTGATAAGTGAAATTTGTTCTTATTCGGAAGACTTTTACTCTTCGTACAGACCACGCAGCGCTAACTAGTTTACTTACTCTGGGAACAAATGGCATCAAGCCGCTTCGGATACATCAGTCGTATGCACGATTGTTAACCTAAGATTTGCAAATTAAATTCCGTCCCGGACGCGAAAATATGGCAACGGATGGGCTCTCTCGTCTGCCTCTCAACGAAACTGAACATATTGAGGACGATAATGAGAGATTACTGGTGTCTTCCCTGAGTAATGAACCAATCTCAGCCCTGACTAAGGAAGAATTCCAGAAGGCGACTCAGTAAGATGAGACACTCGCCGCGTTCAGGGGTTTATGTTAAAGGGTTGGCCACAAAATAACAAGACCACAGGCGAGTTTCGTCCGTATTACGTGTTACGTCACGAACTTTCATTTATAGATGGATGTTTAATGCGTGGCGAAAAATGTGTGGCTCTTCGGAGCTTGATACAAAAGATCATGATGTGTGCTCACGAAAGCCACTCTGGTATCGTTTGTACGAAACGCAAGGTAGACGCATGTTCCTGGTGGCCCAAAATGTCACACGAAATAGAAAAACATGTTGATGACTGCTCTTCATGTGAAAGGGCAGACAAGAGTTCAAGGCTGTTTTCATCCCCTATACAACCCATTAAATATCCTATGCGACCGTAAGCCAAGATAGCTATTGACATCATGGGTCCATTTAGTTCAGCGCCTCAGCATCAATGGTACTGTTTGGTGGCGACCTGCTTTTACTGTAAGTGGCCGTATGTCCATTTGTGTGGAGAGGTGACTACTGCCAGCATTATTCGACTGCTGAAATATATGTTTTCCCTCTACGGATTACCAGGGGACATAGTGACGGAAAACCGGCCGCAGTTTACAAGCCACGAGTTTCATTCGTTCCAACAACTTCACGCTATCCGGCACTGGCGTACAACTCCGTATAATCCAGCGACAAACGGCATGGTAGATCGGTTCAATCGATCCTTGAAAGAGAGTATCCAAACTATTCGCTTATCTGGTATAGGTTGGGAGAATGCAGTTCTACAAGCACTATTTTCTTACCGAACCGCACACCGCCGAGCCACAGACAAAACACCAGCTGAACTCATGCTTGGGCGTGCCCTTCGGACAAAATTGAATGCCGCACTTTCTATTCCTGCAACCAATAATTCTGACGAGTTAGATCGTCGCCATCCATATCAGACCACTTACCAGAAGCATACTACTCCGCTCCAGCCCGGAACATTCGTGTGCGTGAAGGTAAACGCTGCATCAAAAGGACAACCCACGTTTTCAGATCCGATAAGAATAACGCGTGCAAGTGGGTCAGGCACTTACCGGCTGGAAGACGGCCGCGTAGTCAACGCCCGGCGATTATTCTCAAGTATCAGACGGACGGAGCATATGCCATCAACCTTCACTGACGAAACCACGCAAAGCACGCAGATCCGCAATACGAACCGAGACCAAATACGACCGAATCGATATGGTTTTGACGCATCATACGATTAAGCGGAGAGGTGATGTTGAGTATCCTGTCAGCATTCTTGACGGCTAGTCTAAACAGACACGTGCACATAACCCCAGACACACACAAAGCGTCTAATTCTCTGCTTCCCAATTAGTTCATCCTTCTCCATGCGACACGTTAATGTATTCACCCAGTTAGACAATGATCAGCTTAAGCAGTGCGTTCACCAGAATGACCTTTTAAGTTGCACGTGCATTTGCCCTTTCTTATACAACAGAGTAGATCAACCAATAAAATTAAATAAATTGTATCCACAATTTACAAACAAACATGACACACGGATTCAATCCGTGTGCGTGTGCGACTTTTAACCCGGCTTGTGGATGAACATTTTAAGTTGCTTTGGAACTGATAGGAATTTGCCGAATTGGTGCCACGAGGTGTGGAATTTAGAGAAAGTGCTAACTCGTCCCCCTATATAATGCTACCAAAAGAACTCGAGTAATCTAAACACGGCATTACCTTTTTGGGCGAATATAGAAGGTGATGTGATATCTTCAATTGTCAAGCAATTAGAAATGATAGCTAAAACATAATTTTATTCTGAACACGTCCCAGACAGACTACAATTGCCCTATATACACTGGTTTATGCAAAACAAGTAAATATAAATATTAACAGTTTGCCATTATCTATTGCACAGAGAAACACAATTAGAAATGCACAAGCTCAAGCTTTTAGAAAACAGTTTCATTAAGAATTACCCACAGTACAAGTTGAAATTAGCGTTTAGTATGGCGCAAACATTATTTTGTTTTTACAGACATTGAAATAGCAAACATCTACCTTCTGGTTTAGGTCAAACTGTACAAACGGTGATGGTGTATATAATAGTCATACTTGCCAAGATTTCATTACATCCATTGCTTAATTCTCACCTATTTTATTCGCTTCTTTTAACTTGACGTTTCACGAAATATCACGCAAACCTAACTGAAGTGCCCACTTACTTTCGCATCATTTAAGATGCATCCGATATTGAGCAGAATGTCGAAAAGTTTTGTCTTAATACTTGACGCACAATCACACCAACCCAACACGATTGCTTTCAAATCGGTTGCGTTACTATATGCATTCAATTGCCGTCCACGTATCAATATTTTAGCCAAAGTCCTCCAATCTCACGACCAGTCGTTGTAACGTTCCTGGATTGTGAGCAAGTATTCGATCATTATGTACTGCTGAGGGAAATAATTATAAGCCGTCTATGCTTGTTTCTTTAGGTGTATACAATTCGGAGATCCTGTAAATATTTATTGAAAGATAAGGTCATATTTTGGCAGATAAGCATTTTACAACATATATATATATATTTGATACTACTTACTTTAAATGCTTCCACTAAGGTTTTGCCTGATTAGTACTAAGTAGATAACTAGAAACCGTGCCTGCGAAAATGTTTTACTTTTGGGAAAATGATCATGTCACTTAGGTTCCTTCTATCCGGGTGTCCCACGGTGCACGTGGTCGAGCATACAAAGAAACTGGGCTTTTGGATAGGAAAAATAGTACAAAATAGTGCAATAATTAGGCAAAAGATGCACCCAATGTTTATATGATGAAGACTTTTTTCATTAACCCATGCAGTCCTACAAAGTTTGTTCACGTCCGTTGTCTGGTGCTAGATGTAAAGGTTTCCTCTTAGTGGTTGATTTACCGACATTTCATTGGATGTTTTATGGTTACCTGATTGAGCAAACTAAGAAAATATATATGCATACCTGTGAGCTGATAAAACTGTCAGTTTGCATAAATGACCGGTTAATATATCCAAAACCATTCTACCGAAAGTCAGAAAAAATCCGTATATGTTATACAGGGTAGCAATCCAGAGCTGTGTTTGAGGATTCACTCTTGTCCGTTAACGCGCCATATACCGATATCTCCGCTATTCCCGAATTCAAAATACATTGGCTTAAAATGATTTTACATTGCACAAAACCATACGGTAGTCACCTAATCGTCTTATGCTTATAAAAATTTAAATGTTTTCAAAAAGTAATCCGGATAGACTAAGAGCTCCAGTACAATGTCTCACCGATTTCCACATAAATGTTTTCGAAACGTTCCACTCCCGCAACAGCTTTTGAGAGAAAGCTAAATCAACAGTCAAAATGCATTTAACTGCAAATCAATGAATTAATGGTCTATCGTATTGCTGTTATTTTCCTCTCTGAATGTTGACACGAAGACAATTGAACCCGTTTGTCGGAGTACTAATTCCCCACTTAGTCAGAACATGATGTTAAATATTATGTTTTTCATGCAGGCGTTACATCTTTTTATATAGTTTGGCCAGCATTTCATGCCTGCTTCTTGCTGGCAAAAGTGCTTCGATAATATATCGGAATCCGGAGCGCTAAGTATGTTTCCATGAATAAAGGTGAGCCGCATGCCTTGATGAATGATACCTGTATTTGAGTTACACACGACAAACTCTATAACAAACGTAAAATATTTAGCTTTGGGCGGCACTTGGAGTCCGTCATGCCACAGGCTGCAAAAGCAATTAGCCAAAAGAAAATATATGTATGAAGGTTCATTGAAGTAAAATAATAACGTCCCTTAGATAGATTAGTCACATACAACTGAGTTGCCGCGAAGTACGTGAATCTGTCAAGTCTAAATGGAAAAATATATAACATACTGTATGGAACAGAGTGTAAGTAATCGGCAGCTGTTAAAATGATGTAGCTTTCTACGTCAGCATGAAGTATTAACAAATTAGTGCAAACCATACTCAAACCATTGCAAAAGTTATCTGTCTGTGACTTGGCCACAGCATGTAATTATGAGAAAAAATCACGAAACTTCGGAACCAAGTTCGCGTATCCTAACTTCCTAAGTTAAGTTAAGTACGAAGCGCATTGTTGGTGGATTATGCGCTTAACGCCCAGTGCGTATACTGGTTTTGAGTCAACTACGCAAGAGTGCCAACTTTCTAATTGTTACCAGGGACTATCACATGGCTACAAACGACACATTTATAAAATGTCTAAGCAAGATAAGTAGACATGCTGAGAACTCATTGTGCTTAACTAGATAAAGCTGCGCATCTAGAATCTACAGCGCCATTGCCGTGCGTTGATGGACTCCCTTTACGTTCACGAAGTATTTTTTGCGGATAATAATTAATTTCAGAGCTGTTCAGCCTAGTAATATAATAGTTTAGCGTCGACGGACGATTTCGTTCTTTTATGCATGGAAATATCGTCTACGATTAGAGCCTGGGCCATCACTAACCGTTTTCACCGGTATGCGTGATTAAGCGCAAACGGTTAACTCATTCACATTGAGCCCATTGCCTTTCTGTGTGACAACATTCTATACAGAATTTTCGAGGGATGCCGAAATGTTTTAGCTTGTTCTGATCCAGCGTTTCTCAACACAGCTGTGAAATAATTAGTTAACTCTCAAACTGTGTTCAGCGCTATGTTCAGATTCAGTTGCCAGGTCTCAGTCACTCGCCATTCCTTGTGAACTTGTCATCCAGTGCGACCTCAATAGACCGTGCGACCACGCTGACCGCTTAGTTGACCTTGCAACCATCACGCTGGCCTGACCAGTGTGCGCCGCTCTCATAGCTGGAAAAGTACAGAAAGCTAACTATCCAACCGGGTCAGGTAACGGAACCAGCTTGAATGACAGATATGCGAAAACGAAAAGGCTCCAAGCGAAAGATATCCTCGGGTTAGGAGAACGTCAACGAGTAGTTAAAATCGGTCTGGCTTGTTCGCACTCTTTGGAATGTATTATACGAAATGTGCAAATTTGTCTCAACAACCGGTACGGGAGCGAAATAGTTCCTAAGATACCCTTCGGTTCTGTACTGCGTGTTCCACTATCCTTATTAAGCGATTGCGTATCCTAGCTCAGAAGTGCGACTAAATAACCGCAGAACCTGAGCAGAGGTTAAAAGATAAGATTACTTCAATGGAATCGAATATGCACCAAGTAAGCTTAGCGCCTTCTAAGCAACGGAATGCTACACACTTCGCTTCCCCTAAATCGCTATCAGATACGTCTCCATCTCCGCGGTCTTCCCTAATACACAGATGCCGTCCATATACACTACTCAACCAGGTAAATTGGCAAATTGGCAAAATGTTGCCAAGCTGCTGGGCCTGAACTCAAGCCCATTGGTAAGAATTTGTACTGAAAGATTAAGTCCATGGTGAGAAATGCGTGCAGCAGTCTTGTATCCTTAATTAGAGGCATGTGAAAGAAAGTCCTCCTAAAGTCCACTTTTAACAAAAACCGGCGCCGGCTAGTTTGACTATTAGTTCAACCCCTGCTGGAAGCACAAAGTTTTCTGCAAAGTTTCGAGGGGTTCTGGCCCGCAATTCAGTGTATATTCTTAATGTACGGTCCTTCCTGAGGACTGTAACCATAGAGTTAACCCATTTAGAATAGAAAATATGTTCAATAATATAATCTGCAATCATTTATCATAATGCCGACAAAACAGTCTCTCTTCTGGCCAAAGGAATTGGACGTGGCTTAGCAATAGCTACAGGTTTAGCATCCTGCTTCAGACATTGGCTGCGAACGGAGGAGGAAGCACGCCCTACCCTTTGTTCAAACAGTTTTGGTTACTGAATTTGTAGTTCTGATAGATTAACCGCTATGATAAGCATGCGATATAAGGAATCCTTGACTCCTAGTGCAACCATAGTATTGCGCCCGAGTAGGGGACGCATAGTTTTGCGAGTAACGTACACAGAAACTGATGATTTCTCGGCCCGAATTTACGAAATCAACACCACAAATCCTCGTATTTCTACCGAGACCTATTCATGTAGCTGTCAAATCGATAAGGTAAAGGATGTATAGGCATGTCATGTAGGAGAATGTCAGCACTAAATTAATAGGAGAGGCTGAAACAAGTCCCATGTTAAAATGTGTTGTTTTATGGCGTGTAATAACTATAAAATTAGGGATGTCAGCATAGGTAGTTTAGGCTCTGGAAAATTGGAACGATATTTAGACACAGTACTTCAGTAACCGATGGAAGATACATCTGCAGATGAAGGTAACGACTGAATAGAAACGGAATCTGTAGGACGCAACCGAGAAAAGCTTACTGAACGACAGCAGCGGTCAAAATAATAACGCTTAAAGCTAATGCTAATGCTTATGTGTTCAAACACCCAATTGCAACCAGCGAGATAAAGCTGCGTGCCCTGCGCATAGTTTTCAAATTGCATTGTCGGAGCAACTGCTTTTACCGAGTGAAGTAAATATCACATATATTAAAGTATGGGATATCAACGTGGATGGTTTAATGCTTGGTTGGGTTATCATGGACAGAGAAGCTGGAATCAGTTAGCTCCTGCACAGATTTCGCCAGCCTAAAACTAATCTGTCTAAACAACATTGAACGCAGACTCCAAAAGGTATCTGAGTAGCGATTATGCTTCGAAAGTCAGAGTATAAAGGTAAGCTTTTGAGAGATTTATCAGCGCAGTGGGGACCTAGAAATATTTTGAGGTCAACAGCCCTCAGCACAAAATACATACTTAAGGCACAACGGAATAGAAGAAGCATTGCCGATAGCGTTAATCAAATCGCATGCAGGGCGGTGACAAGCTTCATTAAATGTCTCAGAAGCGACGTTATTGGGTGAACCAATTTTGTTACGCCACCGCCTCTAGGGATGATTTCAGGGTGGTTTAAGAGCCCTCAGTTTCTTCTACTGAATGTGACAAGCATTATTATGAAATAGCTCCAAGCGATGTGATTTTACATGCATAACTCGACAAGAAGGATGCAAAAAATGGGAAAGAGGTAACAGCGTGATACACACGACTAAGATTGGAATATCGAAAGCACGCAATATTGCTTGTCGAATTGGTTCGAAAGGATACACTCACAGGAATACGTGTAGATTTAGTATGAAAGAGCGTGGGAAGCGGGAGCTAAAATAGAAAGGCCGTACGGCAAAGTGACAAATGACGAAGACCCAACCTTTTACAGGCAAGGTTTCGTAGTAGCATTCTGCGTTGCATAGAGAAATGAGGAAAGCACATGTGATGAAAACATCAAAGAACATGCGGCAATGGTGTGGGTCCCTGTGGATGTAGCGTAGTATGTGAAACCGTATGCTTTGATTATATTAAACTGTACTGTATTTTACTATGAGCATACCGCGGCAAATGCATGCATGTAGAAAGCAAAGCACAAATCTTCGATTCTGCCTCAGTTTAATAAAGCAGGACGCAGAATCATAGCTAATAGATTTATGATCTGAAACCTATAGTCATAAAAAGGAGAAGGTTCGCTGAAATGCTGGTTTATAACAGAGAATTTATTATGCTTCAGTACTGAGCTTCGAGCTGAATAAACAAATCTGAGAAAGAAAGAAGTAGACTCGTTTTTGATTCTTAGCTTGAACCGACACAGATCATTGACTAAGAGAACCAAAAAGGCCGTTGTAAAAGTGTTCTAGAGGCAACCCAGCCTATGCATTAAATGTTTGGAAAAAATCCATTCTACTTCACAGTAAACTATACACTAGCCAACAGGCGCAATTCTTCGTCCCCTGATAGTTACAAGTGTCAACTAATCTGCATAATAGTAACCAGAAAGCTTGAAATGTATGTAAGTTCCAGCCCTTTGCCGGCAGCATGCGCCTATGATATGGCTCAAATCTCAGTGCTTGCTAACACGATAACTCCAAGTAAACACACCCAAACCATCTCAATAGAAAATGAATTGTTTGCAAAAAATTATTTAGCTCCAGGAAACAACCAATATTCAAACACTAAAAAGGCTACCGGTATGCCGAGAAATGTAAATGAATTGTATTTCATTTGTGCTTATCAACACCAATCGCAGCGATGATGATTAATTACTTTCAGTAATGGTTATCGTCGTATATTCTTGTGAAACCTAGTAGTCACAGTACGAATATATATGTGTATATATGATATTTATACATATATTTATATGTACATAAATATCATCACCAACAGAGGAGCGTTCTATGTCAAATGTTATGGGTCGTTTTGATTGCAAGGGATTGTGGCTGTGAATAAAAATAAATAAAATAGGTGAGTGCATTTCATCCGTAACGTTTGTGATTCGTGATCGCAGTATTATTGTGGCTGCTATGGCAATTTTCAGGGATTTGACCCCAGTTCTAATCGCGCGCTTGTGTTCCCACGCACGGCCGATTTTAGAGAATTTATCTGTACAGAGGACTATTCACTAGCATAAGTTACTTTTATAACCATTTTGCAAAAGCAAGCGTTGGCAGTTTTCCTAATCCTACGTGAGTCAAAACGTCATTTTCGCAAGCGAATATTAACTATGGGGCTTACATCAACATATATTCCATAATAAGTAAGGAAGTTGTAGAGCGTAATGCTTTTCTCCCTGTCTATATGCTAGCACGCGTTATTTCTACATCCTACAGCAAATGTACTGTGTCTGATAAATGCGAAACCAACAGTTAGTACAACACGTGTGGCCACACTGTTCCGGCGCTTCCGTCTTCTCTGGTCGATCGGTTAGCACTTCATAGCACACCACTAAGTTTATATTTATGTGACTCGGATTTGCCAGCTCTAAAATGTAGGTATATACCTTTTGGGTTACTCTTAATGGTACTTCAGGATTACTTCCATGTTCTTTTACTGTTATGTTGCTGAAACTTACGGGTGTGTTTTGTACATTTTTCTGACAACTTGCATTGTGTTTTAGTCGTATAAAAGTGAGGTGACCAAGCTAACTTGAACTCCTGCTTCCACGGTATAATTTACTGTGATTGCATTACAGTGCTACTTGCCAACCATTCAAATATGGTTGATCCCAAACGCAAGGTGACTAGGAATCCTTTTTATCTTAGGTCATATTGAGGTCAACTCGCACCCGGCGGTAGGACAAGGTTAGATTCCTATTTTCTCTCACTGGTGTTTCTACCCAAATCCACGTATATCCGGGATGAGCCTACAGGCTACCTTTTGGACCCGTTCGATCTATGGTGCCTCGCATCGGGTAATCGAAAAGTAGGCAGGCGAACTGAACTCTAGCATTGGTCTAATGATGGAAGATCAGAGAGGAGTGCCAACCTCTTCATATTATGTGCCGAAGCTACTTTCGTGTTCCCAAAGCATGCGCAGTTCTTTACCATATATCCTGTTCGTGTTGTCCATGGACTACAAAACATAACATGGGTGTACACGTAGGTCTTCCTCGGAGGGTTTGGGATATAGCGGTTGGCCGTCAATGGTGTAGGTTTGGCAGTCAGCACCTTCACATAGGCTCATCAATACAGACTAGGAAGCCTTAACCGGGAGATTTTCTTCTGCTTACAATGCGGACGGGCTGTTTAGGTCTTGCTGAAATAGGGCACATTCGTCGGGAGCGTCAATTTCTCTACAAATCTTCGTGTCGCCCGCAAACAATACACACGATGACATGAGAAGCTGAGGTTGGTGGTTGATGTGGATCAGGAACAGAATGGGCCCCATCAAAATGTTTTGAGGCATGCCACTTGTAGAGCGATACAGTCATTTAGATGATAGTCGACCTCTACCCTCCACTTTCGTCCAACAAGAAAGTTGCGGATCCACGTGGGATTGAGCCACCAACACTACACATCCTGAGTTTGTGTAGGAGAACATCATGTCTGATGTTGTCAATGTTGTCGATGAATATCACGTCGACAAACTTCCCCTTGCTTATTCAGTTCAATAAATTATGCCTAGTTACAAGCACGTTTGTAATGCATAAGCGGCGCTGTATAAAACCGTGTGGTGCGGACGTCATGAACTACCTTGACAGTAGCAAATACAGTAGTATACTATAATAATATAATAATAGTGTAATATCAGTATTTCGACGGATCCATAGGTTTGCGTTGAACTTGGGGTAGAAGGTAATCATATTTCAAACAATTTGCTCCCTACGAAGCATACACGTCAAATCTGATCGAGGTAGACAGGACAGTTCCCGGGTGGAATGATAATCACCAATGGATGGATGAAGGAGGCATGTGATAGATGTTTGCAAATTTGAAATCTCCTTTCAAAGGATACGTGAAACGATGAATTATACTACTTTCCTCCTTCTTTCGCAAGTACGCAGATATGTAATATTTTATTGCGAAGGGATTAAACTACAGGCAGCTAGTCTCGTGAAATATGGGGTATTGCGAGCCGGTGCACTCTACGGCAGCGGTCCCCAAACGTTGTATGGCCGTGGACCGGTCAGCGTTTGATAATTGTACCCTGGCCCGCTGAGGGAGTTTGTTGAACGTTTACATTTTAGATTGCTTTGAGTGAATGATTTTAATCTAATTCTGATTGAACATGCCTTGAAAATAAAATCCAGTTACACCAAAAATAGGTAAATGGTGATAAAATAAGTTTACTCAATAGAACGCTAAATTGCGAACAACCATGGGCATGTGCCTCTGCAACGAGACTGCTCCAACTTGGGAAAAATAGAACACAATGACATTTTAGGTGTGCTGCCCGCGTTCAGTTAATTTTCTAGCTTTGTTTCGGCTGCTGACAATGCAGAAAACCCCGCTTCACACAGTTAAGTTATCATAAATTGCAATCTACGAGTAATTCACTATAACTAATTGCAGAACACCGGCGAAGGTGTTTGTCACGAACGTACTATCAAGGCTGCCGTCATTCGCCATCTCAGTATTGGTATATAATGTGGGATAGATGAGTACAAATAATGCAATAATCTCACAGATTTTGAGTCAACTGTTTGGAAACTGATCTGCAAATCGTCAAAATTAAAAACCCTTCAAATCATGCACACATTTCTATTGTCATAATCATTATCCACCAGATGAAAAATACCAAATATTGTGTTATGTTCCTTGGCAGTTGAAATGATTCTGCCTCCTGCTTTATTAAACTGAGGCAGAATCGAATATTTGTGCTTTGCTTTCTACATGCATGCATTTGCCACGGTATGCTCATAGTAAAATGCAGTACAGTTTAATAAAATCAAAGCCTACATTTTCACACTCTACGCTACATCCACAGGGACCCACACCATCGCCGCGTGTTCTTTGATGTTTTCATCACATGTGCTTTCCTCATTTCTCTATGCAACGCATAATGCTACTACGAAACCTTGCCTGTAAAAGGTTGGGTCTTCGTCATTTGTCACTTTGCCGTACGGCCTTTCTATTTTGGCTCCCGCTTCCCACGCTCTTTCATACTAATTCTACACATATTCCTGTGAGTGCATCCTTTCGAACCAATTCGACAAGCAATATTGCGTGCTTTCGATATTCGAATATGAGTCGTGTGTATCACGCTGTTACCTCTTTCCCATTTTTTGCATCCTTCTTGTCGAGTTATGCATGTAAAATCACATCGCTTGGAGCTATTTCATAATAATGCTTGTCTCATTCAGTAGAGGAAACTGAGGGCTCTTAAACCACCCTGAAATCATCCCTAGAGGCGGTGGCGTAACAAAATTGGTTCACCCAATAACGTCGCTTCTGAGACATTTAATGAAGCTTGTCACCGCACTTCATGCGATGTTGCTGAACGCTATCCGATAAATACACGCCGCGCACTCGTATGCTTGTGTAAATCTGGCAGCCTGCGCGCGACTGCCACATTGTGGCTTTGTGAATTCTATCTGTCTCTTTGAATTGAACGGGATGTTGGATCCGAATTTCTAAGCGCCCTAATTTGCACTACTAACCTAAATTAATGGCATAAAATCCAGACCACTGGTTGAACCGGAGACGCTGGTCAGACATTCGCCATGGTGCGGTTTTCTTTTTAGACACCACGGACGCTGCATCGTGACAGTCCTATATCGCGCTTATTGTCTAGTTCAGAGGTGGTCACCCGCCTAAGAGCATAACTGCCGAAATGCTTACTCACAGCTTGCAGCCACCTTCCTATCTCTGGCGATTTCAAAGTCAGTAACAATATCAACAGCATTAGTACATCTGTCTATTTAACTTATTCTTCACTGTCATACAACCATGATGATCCATCGAACGAGGAACACTTGGAGTAGAGAAGGTGGACTTACGTATACACCTTAATGACGTATGGAAATATTCATCGTACAGAGGCCTACACTTTGTGTTATAACTTACGATCACAAACATCTGGCTGCTGTCCATAGATAAGGCGACATCAGAGAGACAGCTTCACTGCGGCTTTCACTGCCCCGCGTCACAATCAGCCACTACCCCGAAAATAAGTAAGCAAAACATAACGTTAAACAACAGACAGTCTAAAATAGGACAACAGGCGCACCAATGGTGTCGACTGCGAGTCATATCCGGTGAAATTCCAGAGCGATTCACAAGACGCGTCAGATGAAATCCGGACCGAAATGCAAGATGGACTAAAGGTACCCAGGTTGGTCTTCAGTGACTTCATTTCCCTTTGTCAAGTCACTTTCCTTCCACATCATGCCTTGCACCTCCATAAACCTGGTAGACTAAAATATGCCCTCCTCGGTGAGCCTTGAACAGATATACGTCTTAAGTGCCCAAGCCAACACAACTTATTCATTGCTACCAGGTACGGAGCAGATAATAAAACATTGCTAATTGACCTCGTAATACAAATAAAGAACTCATGGTTGACAGGCTAATTATAGACAACCCACTATGGTTTAGATATCATGTCATCATGCTTTATAACTATATCTGTTACGCTAAATATCCGTTAGATCATACAGAACCATTAATAACATCACGCCTACAAGCTCCTGACAGAACTCATTGAGAACTCGTATTCGGAATTTTGGTAACGTGGCTCTCATGAAAGTGCCTGGATTCAATTTGTTGTACTCTACAGCAGACCAATCAAAACTGCCACAGAAACGAATAGGGTTCGCTCCAACGATCACTTCCCCTTCCGCAGAAGTAGAGCCCGCAATAGCTTGCCACTAAGGTAGGAAGCTTGGCAAAACTGCAGTGCTCTTCTAGGTCCAGAAACTGGGAATGATTAAGTCACGCAACTCAACCACTGTAATATGCTTGTCTGTGAGAAAAATTTGACTCTCCAACAACAATTCGATTAAAATTTTCCACCAACATTTTCCTAGATATACCTGTTAACACCATTCGGAAAATGAAGGTTGGTATCCTCCAACTTAACCAGGCAGCCGGATTGGTATACCGTGCAGAAGAAGCAGATGCGGTATGCCTCAACCTTCCAACAAGACGTTCACCACTGGTATGCACCTATATCCCTATCCCCAATGTCAACACTTTCTAAAATCGCTTTTACTGCAGCATCTTTTTCGACCCATATATTTTTCACAAGGTATTCACCCGAAGGCGCTGAAGGAAGCAGCAATATCGCTGGCCGGGCCATTGTCGCAATTTTCCCAAACGTGTTAATAATGTAACTTGGTCCTACCATGTGGAAATATGGTTTAATCACAACAAAATTTTGCAGTGAAAATAGCTCGGAACCCGCCAACTATCGCCCATGGATCCTCTTCCTTCTGCTCTTAAATGGATGAAGGCAAACTTGGCTGGGTCTTTAGTACACTACCTAAAACGCCAAAACACTATGGCACCTGAGCAAAACGATTTTCGTCAAAACCGTTTATGTACTACAAACCGACTGATTGCACGCAGTAGTTGAATGTAAGCGGCGGATAAAAGTAGATGGACGGACATCATTTAACTTAAATTCTCCAAAGCCTTAGATTTACTAAGCCACCGCAATCTATTTCATAGGCTAAAAAGCTATAGATTTGGGGATCCTGTCTTTGGGTGGACAATGAATTTCCTGCAGGATGGGCAAGTGAGTTCCGAGTTCAAAACGCGCTATCCGATCCGATTCATATCGAATGCGGAGTTGCAAAATAATCAAAACTGCGGTCTCTTTTTTCCCCGTGTTCATTAAAGCATTTACGCGTTCGATTGCCCCAGATTGGTTGACTTTTGCTGAAGATGTTAAGATGTAGCGGACGATCGTCGACCTAGGAAATCACGAAGATCTTTAGTGATACCTGGACGTAACTTTTGAGTGGTCACTCTCTAATTTGTTGCAGTTTTATTCGGGGAAGTGTGAAGTTGTATGCAGGTGCCACCAGCCGAACATCACCTAAAAGTTTGGATTCCACGTCGTACAAGAATTCACCCAGGAGTTAGATATTGGGGTGCTATTCCCGGCTAATCTGGTCGGCTCCTAACAGCCTGAGTAAGTGCCAAAGAACGGAAACTAACACGTCGACATGCTGCGGAGGTCACTAAAGCAATATTCTTATTCTGACTGTTTGCAGTTGCTTAAAAACTACGTGGCCCTCATGTGGAATACTCACTGCTGGTATGGCAGACCTAGTAAAAGCCAGACCGCGCAGCGCAAGAGACTTCCCAGCATCGAGCCACGAAGCACTTCAAAAGGTTGTTTAATCACTCTTATCAACATAGACTGAGGACCAAGAATTATGCAGCGGCCAGTAATGGCGTCTACGTGGCGACATTATTATGGCCTACCATATTCTGAAGAACCCCAATTACTTCTGCCGCCACAACACGAATTTTGGATGACAAGTTTTTACATTGGCCACGCAGGATAATCGGCTGGCATTTCAACGAAACATTGACACAGTTCGTGTGTACAAGCTATGGAAGGCCCTCCGGAATCAATTTGGTTTCACCTCCATTTAACCGATATTTAAAAAGACGTTTTGATTTTGCCCTAGCTTAACTACATTACAAGATTTAGCGTGTGTGTCACGACAGATGTTTATAATGCGACGAAATATACACAACCACAATTAATCTACGTAATTAAAGCTGGCCATTTCTGCCTGCTTCTGTGTAAATATTGTTCAATCCACCAAAACGGTTTTTATTTCCGAACCGATTTCTGTTAAGCCCGGAACTTGCTAAGCATCAAATGTTCTACCCTAAATATAGGTGTGCATCTTCGTGCCAATACAGTTCGTACATTTTTCCTTACAGATGGCTTGAAACC
>CALYDF020001495.1:0-25025 GCA_944474145.2 Dicrocoelium dendriticum
ATCGGCTGACCTATACTCTCACCTTCGTGAGCAGTCTATTCTGTAATTCAACACTGTGAACGACTGCCTGAATCAAAAGAGCAACGCTAGACAAGAGATCTGACAGATGTGCCATTTATTTGCGCTGCTTCGCAGGCTTATATTCGTATTTCAGGTAATACAGTTTATATCCCAAAGTTGTCTACTTCACTGACCACTCATTGACGAGTATTTAATGATGGCTGAACAATAGTGCTCGGCTGTCGAATTGCATATTTTGAAAAAAATGTATTTGTTATTAATTTTGTATGGCGACTGAGTGTTGACCCAGTCCCCATACTTATATTTACCCCCATAAAATTCCATTTTGCCCCCCTGGGGGTTGTGGTGTGGCTAAAAACTGGGGCGAAGGGACTCTCCTGTCTCAGTGCGGTCGATCGGGCGATCGATGGAGTGGGCGAGTGAGTTTTTAAAACACACCCAGTTTTACATTACCTCAGACTTGTGAATAGAGCGTTTGTGTGCAGAGCAGGTGCGAGTCCTTCCTGTTGACGCGGCTGAGTGAGCCATGCGCACAACAGGAGTAATTACCCTAAGGTTGACAACCACTGTTTTAAGCCGACGGTTCGTTGGTCGGCCGCCAATCGATTTTTACATGGGTCGTTGTTTTTGAAGCCCGGTCAGACTGCGTGGTAGCACAGAACGTTCCAAAGCGAAAAGTTCGCTCGTGCGTCTCTCTGCCCTGAAAGGTGCCGCGAGTACTTTGTGTTGTTCAATCTGCAAGACAGTAAAAACAAAGGTTTTACTGAGGTTGCATGTTCCAACGAAGTGCTGCCCTTTTGTGGCTTATGCGCCTGCCACGTCTGGTCTCATCTTGGTTGGTGACTTGCTCCGATACTTCAGCCAGCTATCCAGTAAGACTTATGTCATTCCTTCTGAGGATAGCTGCAACCCACTATTTTTAAACTGCAACTTTTGTAGTTTGTAGTTGAAACAATTCTCATCAATAATTTTATGAGAACGTCGTCCAGAGAGAGTGCTTCCTGGATGTAGCAACACTACACTAGGTTACGTGTTTGTGCTTCATGATCCAGAGAATATGGTAGATCAGGAACACCATTAACCAATATGGTTTACTTGCTTTCGTTCGTAGGAGGGGCGCCATGGTTGTCCTTTTCCTTTGATCGCCGTTCTCAAAGTACTTCTAGTAGTCTGAATACGCCGCTCGATAAGTTGCGAAGAAGAACTGCTGAGAGTAGGACGGTTTGCTATAAATAAGGTCTTGATTGTGTGGGATACTTGTAGCCACTTACCCAAACCCTAATGGTCCACGTGAACGGTTATGGTGTTCGAGTCAATTCAGACGCTACGAGCTGCTCGTGTATGGTCTGTCGCATTCTACTGAGCCGCTACATGGACTGGTTGTTGCATGTCCGCGGCAAAATGAATCGATTAAAGTTCGTTCTCACAAGCGGTTTCAACTTACCTCGAATACCATAGTCTGACATCGAAATTCGCCCCGACCACTGTGTATTCGAGAGGAAGTTTACGTAGATAATATTTGAAACTAAGTCGACAAATCATCTCAACTATCCGACGCGCACAACCGCTCGCTCGACTTCGGGACTAGATCTGCTAATTTATAGCAGTGAGCAACGTGTGAATGAAACGCGGAGATTAGAGCATCTGATACTCAGTGACCATTCGATAACCATAATCAGCTTGGAGCTGCTGCCATAATCTCCTCCGCTGGACGTTATTAGTTCCAATGAAGCCGTAAGCCAGATGCACCGGTCACTGCTAAAGTGATAATCTGTTGAAACCATTTGGACTATCAATAAGGAAGAAGTAAAATCGTTTTGTGCCCGCGTTTTTCCATCTACTAACGAAAAGTTGGACAAGTCAAACCATATTGGTTCGACAAGGAGCACAGCAAAATGGTTCGACAGCAACGCAGACTGTGAAATAAATTCATGTTGTCTGGCTCTGATGTAGGCGTACGAGAGACGGGGAAATCCCTGCAACAATGCAAATACACAAAGGCGCCGTAACGTCGTAGAGGTGTTTGCCACCGCAGCAAAAACTGCTTTCAAGAAAATCTGCGCCTACAGGAATCGACACCTGAGGCCTGCAGGCAATAGGACAGTGTTGCAGAGCTCAGACAGACAACCCCTAACCTAGAGCACTGGTCGTGCGTCCGCATTGGAGGAGTTCTTCGCTTCTGTAATCGCAAGTGACCGGGTGTTTGTACCGAGTTCGACGGGTACTACCACTGCAGAAAGTAACAGTATGGATTGCAGCATTGTAAATGTACGCAAGCTGCGGACGATTTTTCACGGTAGCAAATCGGGTGGGCCTAATATATTCCAACCACTGATCCGCGAGTCATTATTTGCCATTACCTTGTCTTCCTTGACTGAGCTGTTCAAAAGATCGCTGTCCAACGTTCTATTACCGAGCGACTTGAAATGCTCAGTCATAACACCGAAAGATGGTGACGCGAGAGAAATAGAGAGTTACCGGTAGGTCCGCCTGACTGGTGTTATGGCTGAAACATTTAAGAAGAATGTACAGAAGGCCTATGCGGCTCCTTGAGTCATAAAGCCTCTTGACGTTTGCAAAACATGATTTACTGATAGCTCACTCATGTATCACCAATGTGCTCGTGAGGAGGCACGAATGGTTTAAAGTACTGGATTAAGGGAAGTCCGTCGATCTCAGTTACATTGACTTCAGTAAGGAGTTTGACAAGATGAATCACGAGGTCCTCCTCCCTTGGCTGAGGGTATGCGGTGTTAGTAACTAGCTGCACCGATGGATTAGGAATCTCCTTGTTGGTCGATAGTGGCGGATCCAGGTAAACAACCGTCTGACCGACTGGTACCACTCGACCAGAGGAGTGCGTCAAGGCACCATACTGGGGATTATTTTGTTCTTGCCTCAAATAAAGGACGTGCCTCAGCTTATCCGTTTGCCTTGTGTGTTGTTTGCAGATGCCTTGAATGTGTGGAGGGTAATCAGCGCACCCATTGACTGTCATCTACTTCAGCTTGACCTTGACTATCTCTCCATTTGGTCTACGGAGGTCAACCTCTTGACACTGCGGTCGTTCAGCGGTGGCGTTCCGCGTCTTTGGTAAGTGATCTCGGTGTAATCTTAAGCCGCGACAAATCGTCCAAGGACAACACGAATAGGATTTACCAAGATGGGCGCTCAAGCGCAGAATCAGCACTTGATCCGAAGACAGTGCCCCTCGCCACTTTGCCTCAAACATAAGACCACTGTTAGCGTGCGGTCCACCTACTTACTGTCCTATCACCCGGGGTGAGGTTCAAAGGAGTGAGTGGGTACAGTATGTGGCCGCAAAGTTTACTCCCACTTTACGAGGTGAGCAGTATAAAGATCGGTGTAAGAGACTAGGACTTTACACGCTGTCTTAACGTCGATGGCGGGTTAATCTCATTATGATGGACCGGATATCAGATCTTGGTGATTACTTATGTTGACGCCATTGCTCTATATGCTCACAACAAATAGTACACGAGGAAAAATATTAAACATAATAATAATAATAATAATAATAATAATAATAATGTGTCAGCTGTACGCCGTAACGGCGCTTCGCCGCTGCGCGATTACCACCAGTCGCGCGCGCGTTTATACCGCGAGGACGCCCACCCCTACGCGGATTCGAACCGGGAACAATATGGTTGCAAACAAGATGCGCAGACCACTCGGATACCGGCCGACACAAGAGGAAGTCGGCACATTTGTATTATCGGAAGTAAACCGCCTCACCCACCAAATCTATTTCGAGCGCAGAGTAGTGAGCATACTGAACAAACTGTCGGCACACGTAGTCGAGGCGAAGATGCTACCAGAGTTCAAGGAATTCCTAGCTACATAATGCCGACATGGAATATCGCGAACGCTCTACAACATTCCGCTTCATTGTACCTGAGGGATTTTAAATGCAGCTACACAGAGATATCTGCGCTTGGCATTTCTTCGGAGTATCCAGCGTTCCATACTCATCCAAGCTATATATTTACCTGACTAAAAAAATGTATGTTTCATCTTATATGATTCGCACTATCTGTTAGTTAACGTACAAATTGTAAATTGTTCGAAAAATAACAGATGATTAAATTTTCCTTACAGCTTACTAAATGCGTTATATGCGTGTCTTTTCGGAATTAAACGAAAGAAATCATATCACCTAAACTTTCGTGAAAGCAGCTGTTTGTATGGACCACGACTAAAATGCCCATTTATACTGTTAATATGGGTATTCTATGAATACGTATTGAGTTTGCAATAATGCCGCTCACTCCTAAATATTACCAAAAGTTTACATCTATGCATCCGAGTACCAATTTAGTTTAGTGACTCTAATCAATTTGGTTCCGCAGAAAGTGTTTTGCGTTCATTAAATGTATACAATGGCGCAGCAACCTGTGTGTTGTAATTTAACCGTTTATATGGTATGAGAATAACAACAAGTTTTCCCTTTAATAGTTTGTGCATTTTAATGCGCGCAGACTACCATATCGCCAACACTGTATTAAAGAGCTCTCACGAGCTTATTCACTCTCATTCAAACTTTTACGCACCTCGTTTTTTAAGCAAAATATATTACAAATTAAATGAAGCAAGTGTACCTGGATTCCACTTGATTCGCACGCAAATACTCGTGTGACGCGCCGTAATATCCCACAGACATCAGCCGATTTGAATGAGGATTTTACATTGAAATCTCCCGTCTTACTGAAGAAAGTGACAGTGGGTTTATTAGCAAAAGCTTGACGAGCTGGTTGATTATCGCCAGTCGTAGCCTAAGATTGTATAGGCCAAACAAATTTTGCCTTACTCAAAGGCATGACTCTAACAACATAATGACGATTACGGGTTTTGGCATGTGTTATCCATAAGATTCAATCATTTGGGCTACAGTGAAAGAGGACTGGTGCGGAAAATAAGAGGACAATTGCGCGAGGACCAGCTCATTCATGAGATGAAAAATATAGCAAACTAGAATGAGTCATATAAGCAAGATGGATCGGGGATATGTCAGCAGGTGTCTACAAGCACCCAGTGAGTCTTTCGTTCGATTGAGCACAAGAAATGGAACAATGGAAGAATATAGTGTAAGTATATGCTTTATTTACCAACCAACTGGTGTGCTTATATATTCCCCTAGGCAGTCACAATGTCTTCAAACTGAATGGCAGTTGAGGACAGAAGGATGTAGCAGGAAGAAATGGAAAACAGGATTTGTTCATTTAATTAAAAGCAAATCAAATCAACTAGTCAAATTTCCTTGGCTAGAGAGTTCAGATATCAGTATATGCCAGATCGAAACGTCACAATTTTTTTTCAACAAGCGTTCTATTACGCTGTACAATGGTGCTTTATCATTTGGGCTTCACCAGTCTCTCGATATTAGCAATTGTTTGTGCATGTTCCCGTTTCATCTGTGTAAAAAAATTATTGGGACATTTGTGATATTTTGAGAATTAAGCACATTCTGTTTCATATGTATCGTCTGAATCGAGAGTAAATTGCGGAATAAATTATTTCAATCTTTTGCAAGCATGCACAATTGAGGACCAATGAAAAAAGAGGCAATTTATCATAAATTGCTTATCTCTTAAGTTATATGCCGAATGTTCTTAGAATGCCGATCGAGAGAAGCGAGTATATTTGTGTCCATAAACAATTTTGTAAGCATAGGTACAGATTTCTAATCTTCGAGACGATAACAACGCGAATATTAACAGTTGCCTTTGCTATTACAAGGAAGGGTTAAGACGCAACCATCTGTTCCTTTTTCGTAAAGAACACGTGTTGCTTCAATTTTGCAAGTATTCTCTTTTCTAATATTATGGAAGCATCATTACTACACGTTAGCCGAGGTTGAGAAACCTTAGCTAATGTGCCACATTACAAAAACGATAACAGCTAAAACACTACAAACTACAACAGTTAAGAAAGTATGTTAATGCTTAAATTACATTTTGTCTCAGGTTGAGTTCGTTGCATTTAGAGGGGGAAGAGAAAGGAGAGGGTAGAGACAAACGGCCTCACAACACCAACATCAATGAAGACGGCTCCTCGCCTGTCAACTAGTACATCCAACCAAACGTGTTCGTCCACCTTCAGTCCCCAGCTCAGCAGTCGGGTAGCACCAACCGACTATAGATTCGAAGTAAAAGACTTCATTCTTCTTGACCAAGTCATCGCTCGGCCTCCCGTCCTCTTCTTCCGTCTAGATCCCTGGCGAGAAAACAATGCACAATGCGGGAGTCGGTGGGCTGGCGTGAGCAGCACGTGGCCTAATCATCTGAGTCTGGTGTTTGATATAATGGTGCTGAACGGTTCACTAGCTCTATCTGCACCGAAATTGCGACGCTTAACACATTCATTGCTCGCACGGTGTTCCAACTAGACATGAGCTAAGCTTCGAAGGCAGCGATAATCGAATGTAACTAGCCTCTGTATGTCGGTTCAGCTAATGAGCCAGGTTTCGCAACCGTCCGTTCAATGTTATGGAAAGTGACAACAGTATTCTGATAGATTTGTTTTAAAAGACAGCTGTTTAGTTTTGATTGTCTTGAATTGATGTTCGATCACCCCAGCAGTCTGCCGTGTCTTAGTCATTGTGCACCGGTATTGTAATTCCACGACCACAAATACCTGGGCATGAGTAACAGAGCGGAAGATCTAAGGAAATCGGAAAATCACATGGAAGCAATTTTCCCGCCAGAGTTATGCATCCGTAAACAATGGCGTTGCGCTTCGATGTTGGAATGTACATTAACGAGAAGAAATGATACTACCAAGCAGGATTGAACTAATTTGGTGGGTAAGCTGGTAGCACGGTTCTGAGATTTTCTGGCGAACAAAATGTTTATAGCATCAGCAAGTTTCACGAAGAAGGGCACTACAGTATAGAATGAATATAACAGGGTCCAGTATTTCTCAGCTAGCGACAACAACTGCGAACAAATCGTATAAAATCAAATAAACTGAGGACGAATAGCCACCAGTTTTGTACAGTTGTAACTTTGAATGACGAAAATCCCTTCGATAAAATGAAAAATTACATAATAACTTCAATTTTTCCATTCCTGGCTGCCACTATGTTTTCTGTGCTCTTTGTGCTCTAGATACAATGAGGACAATGTCCCACAAGTTTTTACTTTCGTGGTCAGAGGAAATGTATTTTGAATTTGTACACTTCCGGCATACTTGCAACCGCCGTTCACATTCGCTAGTTAATAAAACTTTTCTAGATGTAGGAAATTTATAGAACTCTCAAGCATTGTGCACACTTAGCAAATGATGTATTAAAATATTTAAAACCTGCAGGTTCTTTCAACAACAGTCTATTAGTACTATATAAGTACAAAATAACTGCGTTAGAAGCAACTTTCATTCTATGTGGTGGCCAAGTAAAAGTGCAGTAAACAGCAGTAGGTTTATTTCGGAAGACATCCAGAGGTTGTTCACACCCACCAGATGAGTTCTGCTGCATCAGCGGACCAATAATAAGGCAAAAGATTACTCCGTAGAAACTGTAAGAATATATCAGACATATAAAGCATACCTTGGATATTCTGTCGGTGCTCAAGACAAGCCATAGATACCTCATTGTACACTGGAACATCATAAAAGACTCTTGAAACTAGGATGAAATAAAGCTGCTGGTTTAGTTACCCAGTGCTCTATATAATGCATTTTATTATTTATCGCAACATAACAGGGTTGCGTTTTATTTAGTTTGTCAAAATGTTGAAGAACACAAGTAATATTGATTGCGAAATTTGTGCTGTTTCCTATGTTAATAATGCAACACGTTTTGTAATGTGCATTTTTGTGCTTACAGGCTGCCACGGAGAAGAAAAGGGAGTAGTGAATTTCACTTCCCCGTGAATTTGAAGAAAACTTGCAGACAATTTAAGTAACGGTTACTTTGCATAATGGACTCTACCAAACATAGAACCAGCAAGAGTAACCCATCCATCCTTTTTCCAGATTTTCCTTCATCCATCACCATGATTGCACATAGCTGCGATTTCCCCATCTTACTTCCAGCAGAGTTGGACCAGTCATCTTTGGAAGCGGGCAAGATACTGCAGACAGCATAATTTCCAAACTGCAGCCAAAGATAAAAGCCATATTTTACAGTCAAACATCCACCAGGAACCGAGTGGAGACCTTAGTCTTACCAATTCCATTACTAAGGTTCTGACATACGAACTCAGGGAGTGGGGCTTGTTGGTATAAAGTTTGTAGGCAAAGGATCAGAAAACTCGTCACCAGCTTTTTCCTGGTTTCTTTGTCAAGCAAGTTAGTCGATGTTTCAGCAGCACTGTTACTGCTTTATTCAAGGCCATATGAATCACATGTAACCCAAGGGCGTCGTCTACTTTCAAAGGATACACGCAGGAAATCCAAAGGTGTTTTGCTCCATAATGAGAACAAGTACCTCATTCATTCTGTGTATCTCAAAGAGGATTATATCAGCGGCAAAATGTTGCACGAATTTCGAATCATATGCCACTATTCCCAGGCATGAACGGAGGGGACGTTTGGGTTTTTGGGCCGTAAAATTCTTCATCGTCACATGTTTTTCACGGAGTGGTTGTACTTGGTCACCCCACAATGCGACCGAGACGCACAATAGACATTTGGACCAGTTGCGACTTAGTTTTACACCCGCCTTGCTCTAGTCGTTGTGGTCCATCGCGATGAGGCTGAACTTTAACGTGGTGCGGTGGTTTGTATGCCTCAATGATCCATTGAGCTATGCTGGGTGGTGCTCTTTTCACCTTTAGAACCACTCATGCCAGATCGGTCAATGGTTAGTGGATAGACGAACTCAGTCTCCTGGCCCTCCAGTTTGAGGTTTTAGTGACGGTGACTCCTTACTCCATAAAACGGGCTCTCTGTAGTCCAGTGCAGAAACCCCGCTGTCTTGCGGTAAGGTTTTTGAACCAAAGGCTTTGGTTGAGAACCCTAATCGTTCTCCGGTCTAGGCCTGGGCAACCTGACAATATTCTGCCTACGCAATATAACGAGACCTTTCCTTGTAACAATCACTTGATACTCTGGTTGTCGCAGAGGATAATATACGATACCATATCTGTTGCATCGAACAGAGTGGGTAGGGGTTTGCATGCGACTGCTCAGGCCTTCCCGCCTTTTTATACCCTTGCGCTTTCATCGTTAGCGTCCTGTTCCAACTTCATTTTCATCCTCCGTTTTCAATCTCCCAATTCTTGGCCTTCCTCCACATTGCTTCAATGGTCGCTTGCCTTCTAGTTTCAACTCACGCAATCGCAGGGCGTCGCTCAAATCCAATCGACAAGTTCATGTTCAACCAAGCCGGCACCGTCAGTTCATCCGTTTCTCTTTGGACTCCCTGATCCTCACCAAGACTGGCATGCCGCAACGTGTGCAGTTTACTACAGATTGACCAAGATGCAGCACTTCCCGCACATTAGAGACCCTATCGATCGATATTTGCTGTTTATCAGAAACCCGCCTGCAAGTTTGCAGCTCTGTGCTTACTCTGCTATCTGCCACATACCACACTGCGGGCACATTCTCATTGCGTCTGTCTGGCGATGACGCAGCTTCAATTGTAGGTCAAGCTGGCGTCGGCATCGATTTGAGCCCCCGGGCTGAAGGTGCTCTGATTGACTAGATCCCTGTCAACAACCGGATGTGCGCCTTTAGGTCGGTTGGCTCGTTCCAAGCTTCGAAATCGCGCGGGGACAAACGGTGCCTGTTTGCAATTGCGGCTTACTCCCACAGCCTGCAGCCCTGATTCGGTGAAAGATAATTTCTATAACTAAAGTAACGATCTTCTTCGTTACAGAAGAAGCACGGATACTGTGGTGCTTGCTGGGGACTTAAACGCGGCATTTGGAAAATTGTCTTCTGGGGAGCTTCATCTGGACGACCAACATGATGTTTGCTCTTGTAATGTTAACAGTGAGCGGTTGCTACACCTGTGTGAAGGTGCATGTGACTTTCTCGCAAGCGCTAAGTTTCGTCAAAGCACCAGCAGACCAGTGACTTGGCGCTTACCAGCCTCGGGCCAGGCATGGACGCAAATCGATCACATCGCGATTGGTTGCCGCTGGAGAGGTTATGTCCAAAACTGTCGTTTGATTTGGAGCATCAGCGTGGATTCCGATCATGCACTCGTGTGTGCCGACCTGCAACTGCGTTTCGGCGGAAGTCCGCAACCTCACTCTGAGCGCATTGAGACCAGCCAGCTGGCGAAGTCAGGTGCTCTGAATGCGTATTAAACTGCGCTGGCATCTGGGCTGAGGAATCGCCCACTGAACACATTGTCGAAGATCACTGGTCGCATATTCGACAAACCTTAATATCAGCAGGCATGTCTTCATGTGGCAAATCACATCGCCAACCTGGACGTTGGGTCTCTAAAAGGTCACTGGAACCTACGGATGCTCGCCGACATATTCCGGCTGGAAGGAGAACACCATCAGACTTGCAAAAATCTCAGAGCAAAACTGCCTGCAAGCCTGAAGAGAGATCGCAAAGCCTGCTGGTCTCATGGTGCTTCGGAAATAGAAACAGGCGCTGCCGTTGGTAATAGCATCTGTAAGCGACAATCCGCTTTGAAGGGTCTTGAGCCAACGCGTATCCAGCCAGTCAAAGAACAAGAACACTGGACAAGATGACGGTACTATTAACGAACAGTCAGTAAGCAATAATAATACAAACCTCAATAGTAGCGCTTCCACTCAACGCAATTTCCAGGAAAATACAATTCTGTCCGAGACCAACGAGGAAGGGTTTCAGATCGTCAATGCGATACAGAATAGAGTAGACTGGTTATATAAGACAAGTGAAGTTGTTATCAAATTGTGCATTTCGAACGAGAAGAATGGAAAGAGAGCTTTTTGGAAAGATCATTGTGAAGTGGATGAAATCGATCAGTTAGTGCCTCAGAAGAAATATCGTAGCAAACATTAATGTTTATAAATGACCAAACAAAATAAAGAATCTCTAGACAAGCCGGTGCATCTAGAAATGTACTTGATAGGTTGCACCAATAAGATGTAATCTTTCTGAAGCCATCCAATGAAAAGGAGAGGAGAGCAGAATAACCAATGGGGAATAATCCGTCCCAAACCTGAATAGTAAGTAAGGGGTACTGAAAGCACCTTAAGTCTGAGGGCATAAAAAGCGTGTTATGTGGCTTTTTGAAACGTTTTACAGGCATGCATGGAACAAGAAAGTTCCTGGGAGAAAAGTCGCTGAGATACTTGACAGAAGAAGAGCTGGATATAGGATTTTCATTCGCGGTAACGGTGGGGGAAAAATTAATGAGAGACTGCGACTTTCCACCACGGTGAAAAGAAAATAGTACAGCACTACATTTAGAAGCATTAAGCTGGTGGGCTTGATCCAATGAAGGAGGGCAAGTAAGGTGAGCTAAATGAGGCGGAACTAAACTCCGAATTCAGTTTATCCACATCCACTTCACTGCTCTGACTGCAAGCGCTCTTAACACAGAGCTGCATCAGAAGCCTCGATAGATCGCAACAGTTATGGTTGACTAGACCCGTTTCGACGTATAATTCGTTTAGCCTTTCATCTCCGATTTAATTGCTCTGGTTAAGCTTTTGACACGCGTAGCATTCTTGCACTTGTTAGCACATTCCTTCATGCTTCGAAGTCGCTTTGGTAGTGGCGATGAAAACCTATCTGCTCTTAGGTAGATCATTTTAGAAGGGCAACACATGTCAAAGCAATATTTGATGTAGTCCGTAAGATGGTCACATTCGATCGACTTATCCTCGTTACTGAATACGAAAATATCCGTTAAAGTCAACTTCATCCGGGTCGCTCATGCCTTGTTTGGACGCCTCAAGCGTCAAAGGATCTAAAATGAGTTGCATACCCTGAGTATCGTCATCAGGTAAGGCTTTATCATCAGCAAACTCTAAGTCGGTCGTGCCCTCACACAGTAGAGGCTGTAAGCCAAAATTTTGGAAATTTCCCAGCGCTTTCGACAGGACATCCCTGATTGTGAAGTTGAACACGAATGGGGACATAGGGCACCCATGTCGCACACCACTATTGACAGCGAATGGCGAGGAAAGCTTACCGTAGACCCTCATTCTGCCGGAAGTACGAAGGTAACTTTCACGTAAGTTGGCGGCATAATTCTCTGGCACTCCGGTCTTCACCAAGCAGCGCCATAAAGGTCCATCGACGGAGTCAAATGCAGCTACTATGTCTAGGAATGCAACGATAGTGGGCCTATGACAAGTGTGACGATGTTCGAGAAGTTGGTGGAGCGTGAATATTTGATCTACACATCTGCGGCCGGAACGGAATTCAGCTACATCTTCACGGTAGTATGATTCACGTACTAGAGATAGTTTAAGAAGAGTGAATGAAGAGTGAATGCCAGTAGCTTGGAGACAACCGAAATAAGACTAATTCCCGAAATAATTAACACATGAAGTGCGAGCACCCTTCTCGAAAATTGGGACAATACTGATTCGCCCCAAGAAGAAGGCACGTTCTCTCCAAATCAGATTTTCGCGAACCACGAGGTCAACTCATTAGTGGTCGCCAAGCCGTCCAACCTGAACAGATCCAGAGGAAGCTCGTCTAAAGCGATAGCTTAGAATCGTTTCCAGCATTGAATCTCAAGGTAGACGTCTGTTTTTCTAGATGGATTCAGTGGGACAATCTAGGGTAGACAACAATATGTACTCCATACACTGATGGACGGTGGACGCCAGTTGATCTGCGATGGAATTTTCGATCTAGCTGTCTAAACGCCTCTGTCGGACGGTGATCGGAGAAACTTCGACTTCGAAATCACCTCACTGACACGAGGCTAACTGAGGCTAGTGGACCTAATTAGTTGGAAAGGCTTGCGAGTATTGCCAGAGAGGGCAGCGATCTCCATCACTAAACGTGCTCAGAACACCATGCTTCGCGATCTTTGTGTTGGTATTGTTTAAACAGCCGGTTGGCAGAGCGGCGCCTCTCCTTACAATCTGACTCCGCCGGAATGCCTTTGCGGTGGTTGAACAGCTCTGGAGAGCGATCAGAGATCAAAGTCTTTAAGGAGCGTCGAGCTATGTCGCAGCTTGACTGTCCGCCTTCTTTATACAAGTCCAATGTTACCCCATACCCTGCGGTTTATTGTAACTGGGTGTTTATGTCAGTGGCGACTAATAGCTCGCCTGAACAGGGGAATCAGTTAATCTGTTTACAGCAATCTTGTGTTGCTTCGTTTTTCGGGACCCCAAGACACTTGCAGATTTTCGCGCAGATCAGTGTATGATCTGATCAACGAAGGGGGACAAAATTATCTGCTGTTCAGTACGCTGCCATACCATTTGAAGCTGACTGCAGTGTGCTCAATCTGAGACCACGGTTGTGTTGGCGAAGGAACACGTCAAGTTGCGTAACGCTTCTTCCTATACCCGAGATTGGTGCTTGAGAGAAACAGATGGTCGTCTTCACACAATGTAACTAGTCTCTGTCCGTTGTTAAGCGGTCATCAGTGAGTGCATGGTGACCACCAAGGTAGCATTCGTATTGTAACAGACTGCCAACGCCCGCATTAAAATGTTCAGGAAGAACAACGACAACCGATTTTTAGGGTTAGTCACGCTAGGGTAACTCCAGATAGAAGTCGCCATTGACCAAATCACTAATGCAAACAGTTGTAGCGTACCCAGGGATCGCAAACAAACTGCGTTTCTCCTCGGGACGCTTGTTGATTCTGCATGAACCTCGAAGCCGAACTGCACACAGTCGGCATTTAATCGGCAACCAGTTCAGCAGTGCCGTCTCGGTCTTACCACTTAGTGCTATACCTACATCAGCCAAAGCCGCTGAAGATGCTTTTGGATCTCGAGAAAAACGCAGGTGATATCTGGCTTCCTGGTTAGTGCAGGATGTCAGTGTAAACACGGCACTGGGGTCTTGCAATCGTGTTTTTAATAGGTAGCAGGCGTCAATATCGCTCGACCCTTATGTGCGCGCTAGACCGGCTTGCTGTCCAATCTACATTAGTGTCCGAACGTTGAAGCACGCCAGACAGAACGAGGATTGGGATCGAAAGTGAGTTATATGTTGAACTCCGTGGTTCATGGCACAACCGGAATCACAACGGGATTTTTGAACACAGGGATCAGGTAAAGAATGTTAAGGATTGTTAGCTAACAAACGATTGGCGTGTAATAAAGTCGCGTGAATGTAAGATGAAAAACGAAATCAGATGAGAACGTGGTAGAACACTCCATGGTTTTATGAGAGAGCATGATACTACCCGATTGCCCATACCGAAGTAGAAAGGAGTCTTAGGAGACTCCAGCCCTAGCCTATGACTGACTAGCCCACCTGCAATGCAGCGGGGCTTATTCAAGGAATCGCGACCATTGGGGAACCGGTGACAGATCGCTCAGCTCATATACCTTTCGTTCGGTAGGTAGAAAAACAGGGACCCAAAACTCCTCACATTTTTAGGAATAGGATGCTGGAATACAATGCTCCACTGCAGTGAAACAAGGGGCGGTGAATGGTTCTAGCAACGTGTCACATCCGCCACGTCGCAGTGTGGTTAGACGGATATATGTGGCTTTTATAGGGAGAAAGCTTCCCAGGCGACAACCCACCACGTCCTGGAGCACTGCCGTCAAACCATTGACAGAAAAAGAATAATCCCGAAATACCTATCTTACACCAAATAAGGTAGTTCAGCAAGCCAGCCTACGAGTTGCTGAGCAGAAGATGGTAGACCACGATAAGTCAAACGTTTCCGGCTGGTAGAGTACGCATTCTTATCCAGTTCCATTCAATAACCAAAGCCTCGGAGACAGAAACCCGGCTCGATCAGAATCAATTGGGTTATATTAATTCACATGCACCTATGTTGTAATGTACATCGGACTTGTGAACAAGCTTCTGTTTAAGAGGATAGCGGAACAATGTCCTGCTTCTCTACAATCCGGCATGCTTAAGAATGTTCACAACCCTAGGCATGAGCATCTGATTAGTACTGGATATCAGATTCAGACTGAAGACGGATTCAAAGTGGTCTACACTGTTTCGAAGCAATCCATAAAGTACTTCTAAAGTGCCAGCTGACCACTATCGAAACTATGATGATCAGGCGATTATGACCTGCGTTTTGTTAGCAAAGAACGATTATAAAAGCTAGAGTTCGCCTTGACCGTAGCCAGGATTTCGTCCGTATCTGACAGTAACCCCGGCCAATTGTTAGCTTTGTTCCCCTTCGTCCTCTACGTTCTTACTTTCTCTGCGTTTTCCTGTGTATACGCGCGACGCAGTGTCGTAACTTCTACCACCTGATTTGATTGGATAACAATCGACCGGCTTCATTGTCCCTGTTTCAAACTGTGATATTACCATTAGCACACCAGCTTTCATTAGCTTCTTTGTTTACTCATTCCCCCACATAAATGTAAAGATCTGCTGTGAATTGTGAAAAAGCGATCACTTCCCAAGTCTTCTTCAACTGAGGAGGTTACTTCGCGTTTCAGCAAAGCCCGTGTGGCTTCTCGAGGCTCAACCAACCAATAAAACTGTGAGATATAATGCAAGTCTTCCCCTTCACAAATTTCAGTAAGGCAAGAAACCTTCTTGTAACGGAATGTACTGAATTCAGCAATTTCGCGTATTCTCCTCAGCTTTTTATATGCAATCGGTAGACAGAACAGGTTGCATATCAAAGACCATCAAAATGTGAACGTATCAGCGATAGCTGAATGAGACCTGGACAGCTTACAGTGGAGAGATAAACCAATTAACTGTGCTTGATTACCGGTGCTTCCAAAGTGTTGTTTACACCCGGTGGAAATAGTGGGAATATTAGCTGTTTCTTTCCACAAGACCTAGTAACTCACTAGAGTGTCCGTTGTGCTTGAACGACTTATGTTGGCTTGGGTATATCCTCCGTATATCTATTGACCTGCTTTCCCGGCGTGTAGTATACTCCGTCCCTGAGCCAATTTGAGCGAAACCCGGATGGGTCCAGTAGATGACGAGGACCAAAGACTGGGATGAACTGACTGAGAGACTTGTCGGGCCGGTGTATGCAGTCCTTCTAGATGGGAGCCACGGGAAAGTCCGCAACAGTGTTCGATGTTCCTATCAGACCCGGTGCAGTCAAGCAATCACTGGCGTTCTTACATTAGGCTCTTTGCATCTAGTTGTTAAATTGCATTACATCCCGATTAGTGTAACACCCAGTTTGATTCCATTTTCTCTGTACTTGCGTTCAGCCACCTTTCCTTAAGGTTTGTATTTATTTTTATTTTGGTGAGGTGAGTCATGGCAATTTGCTTCACCGCACTTCGGGGCCTGGATTGTAGTTGTTCAAATGAACTGAAACGAACTCATTTCCACAATTAATGTCTTTAAATTCAGAGATCTAAATGTAAACGATTAACAGATGGAGCAATGTTGCCTTGTCGTTTTACGCATTCAGGAACACTTCTGTGAAGTCCGATACCTTTTAGTATTCAATCTCTACTTCTAGATAAATACTTATCAGACATTACATCTGTTGTGTCGCCGCTGACGCCTTCACCCCACGACCGCAAGAAGAAGTCCAAGACGAGCCAGAAGGAGAGTTGTATACATGGAATCACAGTCGCTTATATGGTTTGAAGGCAAAATGAAGGGAAGCTACTAAAGTACACTTGAGCCAACCAACTGAAGGAAGAACGTAAAATGCAACGGCGAATAAGCAACCGTGTACGTAAGAGCGAGTCGCGTAAGTCCTTAAAAATAGCATCATTGGACTCCAAGCGTAAAGCGAACGACCATTTACAGTGACGGCACTGGCCAATCAGAATGACGAAATGAAACGTTTAAACAAACGTCACGAAGCAAACGCGAATAAGGAATGTAGACCCAAAAGTTGAAAACTAGTACAATAATTGTGTGACACTAAATATTCGTTTAACGTAACCAAGTAGAACAGTGATGAGAAGAAAAAAACCAATAGGATATGTTCTTGCAAACAGCGCTGCTGAGAAGGGCATGACGATGAGCGTCCATTAACGAGGACGCGGATGTACCAATCGGGCGAACCCAGTAGAGCGTTTAAACAACACTCAAGAAATAGCAAATAGGAAGAGTAAAGAATAGCTATCAAGTTCGGTCACAATAAATGAATGTCTAATAGCTGTTCTCCTAATAACATCTGGGCCAGTAGTGAAAAGCGATGCGTTAGGTGTTGTTCACAGGATACAGAGAAACAGTACATGTACGTAGTTCTTCAACTAATGAGGAAGAATACAATTTGGTTGGACACTTTATTTCTACCACACCATCGTCTATAATTTGGTTATTTGCGTGCGCGAGTACTTTAGGACAACAACCGGAAGCTTCACCACACAAAATTCCTGGCAAACTCCAATTGTAGCTCATCTATATTCTGGAGACTATCGTTGAATTTTCCTCGGAAGAAGAAAATTGCAGCGCCCCAAAACCATCTACTATTGTGATGCGTGTCCCATCTCCTGGCCGACGACATTACTTGATTTTTGACGTCGCAACTATGTAAAAGCAAGGCTTGTCCGTAGGGCATGACAGGCCGCCACAAGGCAATTTTTAAAATATACTTGTACTTCAAATTCTTCTCGGTATTTTAAGTGTTCTAATAAACGTCATTCAACTAAATTTATTATTTGAATTAGCTATAAACGTTGGTGTTGTTATAAAGAAGGCAGATATAAGTTGTAACCTATGCAACCTATGAACTGCCTAATCTGGCACCGCCAAAGGAATATGAACGCTGCGGATGTTTCCATCAAAAGAATTTAAATAACAATCAGCATGAGAATTTTACTGATGGCTCCAAGCTGCTATCAATCCAGATAGTTTAATCCCAATCTTGGAAAAACACCCAACGATCGTTTCGCCTAATTGGGGTTTATACTTGGTGTACGATCATGGGTTCGATTCAGTGTACAGGACCGGGGGGACCCGCAATAATTACGAGTCCCTTTAGGGTGAAAGCATTCACTGGTGCTTTGCTAAATTAATGCTTAGAGCATCAGGCTTGTGAGCAGCCAGGATGAATCAGTAAAAGAATTTAATGCAGCTGGGGCAAACTCTTATTGTGATAAGGAATTCATGTCTTGTGATTACAAAGCATGTAAGCGAAACGGAACATTTAGTTCACTAGTGACCCTTGTGTTAGAGTCTTGGTAGAACGGGGTTTAGACTGATCATGTTCAACAATCCTATCCACAATCAGGTTGTGGATCCAAGTACGCACTGTTACTTCGTTGGCCTACAAATTCACCGCATCCCACCTCATAACTTGGGAATATAACGATGCACAGCCATTTTACAAGATCATTTCTACCCGATCAAACATTTCTTTGTTTTATAATCTTGCTTCACAAACTTAATTGCCTCATATTTATGAGGAGATGCTGAATTTTTGCTTACTTCTACAAACTACTACTATCTAACCAGTGAACAGACTAATCAGGTTGCTTAATTCAATGGCAGAACAATACTATTAATTTGCAATGCTTGTTTCGTGTCCTGAGCATGTAGAGTGCAATAACTTGTTTATGTGGTGTAGTCCTAGCTAAAGGATCCAGTAGACAGACTTTATACAATAATATATTAGAACCAAAAAATAGCAATGACTATCTTTCTGTCTGCTGTTATCTTTAGCTTTAAAGCAACCTTATACTTTGCCCTGGTCTAAGTTCAAAGAATGCCGCTAATAGATTGTCACCGTTAAATGCCATAGCCGTTCAGCATGACACGAGGTGATCACATGCGGTGCAGGTTAATTCTTGTTAGCAATGGTAACTCCCAGTTTCATTCACATTCAACGGGAAATGGCCAATTTAGGTAGTATTACCGTTGCCTGAATCGTTTTGCAAAGCACTTAGCCGATAAGAAAGATTAAGTCAAGTCGGAGGATACAAAGGCATTTAGATCTGAAGCTACCAGGAGTACTACTGCCTCAGCGAATAAAGATAGAAAGGACTGATAGCAATAAAAACAGCAGAAATCACGAGGTAATTAGGAAGCGTTATTTCGATGGAGTAAACAAAGTTGGCCAACCGCTTCTTGGTAGTGAAAATTATACACCGGTTAATGAGATTAAACATGGGGCACTCAAACTTTGCGCTGCACGACATCAACCCAAAGGCAAATACTTAAATACTAGGCTTGCTGATAATGCAAGCCCAACTTCTTACAGATACAAAACAACTCCCCACAAATATTTTTCAGCTCTACTGGCTGCTTCAACATGCTTGTGATACTTTGTTTCTGTACCTTGCGCGTAGACTTCAGAGACGCACATGAGTCTAGCATCAGCAGATCGATGATACATGACAGCCTCGTGAGCAGCGTCGGATGGAAACTGGTATCGCAAGTGGTCTCTTGGCAATTTTCACAGCAAGCGATGAATTTGCGTCCCTCGTATTAATTACCTCGAAGCATCTGTTCTGCAGATGTTCAATAGATCGTTTACAATGTCAAATCTCAAGCTGCAAACACATTGCTAACCAAATACACCAGTTAGCATTAGTTGTCTACGTAAAAGCTTTGATATTCGCTGATTCAAATCAAATGCTCACTTGAGGAAATAATACTAAACTTTTGTCTCTGAATTCAGCTCTACGTTTTACTTACCTAATGACGAAAACATGTAACGGAAATATTATTTAGTGTGTCTGTTTATATAAGGTTTAACAAAGCGTATTATTAATGGTTATTATAGGAGCAATTCATCACGGAATGGAAACAAATCGAAGCATTGACGCATGGGCCAAGGAACCACGATATTCTCCAAACGTGTAGTCGACATCAACCATTGGAGTAACAAAAAGGAGAAAAATAAAAGGTAAATAATACGATGTAACCCGATTTTTGATCCTAAGATCAAGATTTTATATTGCCACTACTTATGTTTAGGGCGTAAACATGCTACAAAGTTTGTAAGTTATAAAGTCAAAACGAGCAGATTAATTTACATTGCATTTTTATGCAGATATCATAGAAAAACAATGTATGTGCTAGCATAGCATTACACAAGGATGGGCAGAATAATAGGAAACATTCAAGGAGTAGTACATTTCTAAAGTTTCAACCATAATTTAAATTGGTTTCTCGAAGTACGCTCAAACATATTCCTCAACATATTTTCATCGTGTGGCTCTTGGTAACAAAGTGCGAAATCCAGCATATGCCGGTGAAAACACTCACCTTCCTCCTATGAACGAGCTGTTCTACCCATGTTAAACATCCTGATGAGCATCAAGAATATGGACTTGAAGGAGTATTCGGCATCCTAAATTGTCAGGGTTCTCTATGGGAGTCTTACTTTGCTGTTCGTAGTTTACAGTCTTGTGATGGCCCATTAAGATTTGGAGCATGCAACGAAACTGTTCCAAGCGGCTTACTCTGGCCTATGCAGTTTCTCTAAGAATTCAACATTCTCGTATAATTAGCTATAGTCCAGCGAAGATACTAACACTTAAAGCTACTTGAACACTCCCATCTCCGTGTCTATAATCCCGGCAACTCGTTTCATGAGGCTTAAATTGGGGTGCAGTTGCGACATCGTGAAATTCTATGAGTACACCAGTATCTCCTGTATGATGTCCTTCTACTCCACTGAGAATTATATTAAATGTGGCCCACACCTCAGTTGATTGTCAAGTGTTCCAGCAATACTAAAGGGAAAGAAAGCATGGAAACTTTGTGGAAGCTTCGGAGTCTGGTCAAGTATGATGACAATTTGAAATCACCAATCACGTCCAAGCCATAGCCGTCATATTGTAGTGGCGCGAAAGGCAGCGATCACGCAAGAGACTGAAAAGTCACTAGAACGAGCGAGGACCGAAACGGGCGCAGACATCATGGACGAGATCGGACGGCGCAACACAAACCCAACAATACGAGCGGGAGAGGAACGCGAGCAACGAACGTAAGTTGTCTGATCCAAAGAGCACGGAAAATGGATGTGTCGATAGGCCAATAAATCAGACGGAAACACCTTTGTCGGCGCATTTAGGAGGAACGCCAAGTAAAATAACGCAACCGAGATCAAGCAAATCAAGTGCTTTAGAACGACTCCGGACTGGTCAGAATACGAGCTACGGAAGCAAAACTACGGGGACAGACAGGACTCAAAGATGCAGACCAGCGAGGCAGGAACGCGACAGGTTGTGATTCCTCATGTAAGTTGCGTTGTGGGACGGAAACGTGGTCGATAAATGCGCGCCTGCGCGCAGCCTGTAAAGACTGTGGTCGCGTGCCATAAAGATTGTGCTTTCTTGCCGCTTCTTTCTTGCCACAGAGGTGCCGTGACCATACAAGATGAAGTTGACCTGGCCAACGCGGTTTGCTGTTGGAGATGTGGAAGCTTGGCTCCACGAATTCGAAGCTATCCCAGTAAGCAATGGAGTTAAATGTGATGCTAACCCACTAACGGAATTGAGCACGCTGTTAACCGAGAGAGCGAAAGCGATGTACTTTCTGACTCAGCAGGTCAAATCCGGATGCGTATTCAGTGAAATAAATGCAGCGCACTGTGCCGAATTTTGAAGGCTATCGATCAGCAGCAGGCGTTGGAACAGCTTCTCTCGGCAAAATGTGAAGAGCAAGAAGATCTGATGGTGTTTTTCCAGAGGCTGAGCAGGCGTCTGGAGATTGTGCTCCCCGAGTTAGACTTTGCTGCGAGAGAACAAATGTTAAGATGGCAATTTATCTGCAGTCTACGCGGCGAATTCTAGGATAGAATCACATTGGCATCGGTAATTGAGTCAGCAGGGTAGAGGAACTGGTGACGGTGGCCCAAATTATTTCGGAGCCTGTGACGGTACGGAGGATCCAACATCTGGAGCTGGACCGAAACCTAGACGAGCTGACACAGATGCTGGTACCGCTGACTTCGAAGGATAAAGCAAAGAGGTTACACAACGGAACGAACATGAAAGCCTGGATGATCGTCGGTGTTTTCGGCGCAACTATGTAGGTCATTTTGCCCTCTTTTTGTACTAACCGAAAAGATTATCGTTGTTTCTCCTTGTCCATGCCGAGTAGGTGAAGAGTGCCGGTCCTCGATATCCACATTGAACGGGTGCCAGTCCGTGCCTTAGTGAACACATGGTCTGGTGTTTCCATTACAGGAATGGTCGACGGGTTCCATTAACTTAGTCATGAATTGTAATGCACAGGGTCGGAGGACATCGCTTGAAGGTGACGACGAGTAAAAGGTAAATAAAACAAATAAATAAACTTTTTATCCTCGGCAATGCGAGGCACGCCTTTACAGGCATGATCATGTTATGATAACTGAGTGTGAACTAAAATGTTCAGGAACGTAACATGCTTGTCACAACTGTGAATGTGTGCATGGATGTGTGTAACTGCGCATAGGTGTAACTTTGTAACTTGTGTTGGTAAGTGTGTCGTTGTATTTGTGACTGTTTGACATCGACGGTTATGTAAGAATGGACGGTTGATGTCCGTGAATTGGATGTGTTTATCCAGATATCCAAGGGGCAATGACTTTTGTTTGTGTGGAATCACATTCGCCACGTTACAATGTTAATAAACGGACGTTTGTTGCTTTGCGTTGTGAGAAGGCTTGCCAGGCTAAAATCCACCACGTCCTGGAACACCGCCGCCGATATTCGCTGGAACAGGTTACACCCGAACCACCCAGCTGGCACCACGAGGCGGTTGTTGGGCTAGCCAGCCATAAAATAGGAGCAACACTTAGTACTCATTCGATGTTTGTCGTGGAGGGGGCTATGGAAACAATAGCCGGTAATGACATCCTCAAGCGACTCGGAGACAGAATCGACTTGAGAACGAACGTGATACTTGTGGACAATGAACAAATTGCGATAAGCACAGGACAATCCAACCGAATGGGTGTCTTGAATGTCTTACCTGATTGCCCAAGTCGCACTATGCGGGAAAGCTTAAAGATGTATGCGCACTTGTTCACCCACGCGAATGATGATTACGGGTTCTGCAACTGGATAGAACACAGGATACCATTAATCGCAGCAGGACAGTACAAGCCAGTTTACAGCAGAGTTCCACAGAACACCCTGTTAGAGGTACAGAAACAGGTAGCAGTGGTGTAGACTAAAGGGATCCTTAAGAGAACGAACAGCCCTTATCCATCACCGGTCCTACTGACGAAAATGGAAGACTGAACCTACCGATTCTGCATTGATTTCAGAGAGCTAAACAGAGTGACGGTGAAGGACGCATTTGCGATACCATAGATGGAATAAATATTTTTCGAATCTTCAAAAAGCAAAGCAGCCTACGTTAATAGATCACCGCTCGGGATACTGACAGCTTTCCATCCCAGAAGAAGATCGTCATAAGACAGCTTTCAGTGTTCACGGCCAGCAGTATGAATTTTTGAGGATGCCATTTGGTTTGTGCAATGCTTCTGCAACATTCCAATGCCTACTACTGATGATACTGGAAAACTTTCAAAGTGTGGTGGTCTATGGATATGATGTCATTGTTTTCTCTGAGAATGAACGTGAACATAGTGCCAGCCATAACGACTCACCATCATCTTCATTGTACACATTAACTGCAGGTGAAAAACACCTCATATATTGTGCCGCAATACTGAAGATCAGAAGAAAAAGATAACAGAGGCTGGTCGGCTGTCCCCAGTAACCGATGGACATCGCCCTGGAGAGCCGAGAGCTAGCTATCTTGCAGCAAAAGTGATTTATCTCATGCCTTGCGAATGAGATCGTGATTGGAGGGGAGGCTAATTAGGAGGGGGATGGAGAAAGGAACTCAGAACACAAACGCCATTGGGACCGGCTCCAGGCCATCTCAGCAAGTGTATCCAAACAAACGCGTTCATCGTCCTTAGGACCCCAGACAGGTAGTCAAGATGCACCAACCGACGCCAACTTCGAAGTGAGGCTTTGCATCCCTCTTGATCAAGTCCTCGTTTGGCCTCCCCTCCTCCTCTTCCAACCGCAACCCCGGCGCGCAAACAATGCACCTCGCGGGAGTCGGTGTGCTGGCATGCGCAACACTTGGCCCAGACATCGGTGCCTGGTGCGTGACATAACGGTGCTGAACGGTACACTAGCTCTTCCTGCACTAGATACGTGACGCAGTAGACGATCATTGCCCACGCGGTGCTCCCACCAGACATGAGCTATGCTGCGGAGGCAGCGATGACCGAACTTGGCTAGCCTCTTTATGTCTGTCGACTTGATGGACCAGGTTTCACAATGTGCAAGATGGTTGAACGGACGGCTGCGTTATAAACTTTGCCCTTCAGGGTGAGACTGATATCGCGTCTGCGCCACAGGTGGCGCAGATTGGCAAAACACCACCAGCTTTTACTATACGGTTTGTAATCTCAGCTTCGATTCCCGGGCGCTAACATAGCTTCCAAATACTTGAATTTATGAAAGACTTTTAGCTGATCACCACTAAGAGTCTGCACAGAGTGAGTTCCTTCCAGCCTTGGAGAACTTTGCATTTTCATGGAGCAAAGCATAGCCCAAATCGATCGACAGCCAATGCTAAACGGTCCAATGGAGCCTGGCACGTTTGGGCGCTGTCACATATGAGGGCATTGTCCCCATACTACAAGTCCGGAAGTCCCTCCTCATAAATTAGCTCCACTCCTATTAGGTCGAGTCCAACGAAGGCTGTTTCCATGACTTTATCAGTAAGGAAAAAGAAAGGTAACAGGGGACAACCTTGTCTCACACCGTTGGAGATAATGAAAAGGCGGCGACAGGTTGCTATAAACCCTCACTCTGCCCGAACTATGCGTGCACATGGCTTTGATAATGTGTACATATTCCTCGAGCACACCTTTCCTGAGCAGACAGTCCCAAAGGGCATATCGATCTACCGAATCGAAGGCACCTTTGATGTCGAGAAACACAGTACAGTGGGTCGCCAATAAACATGGCGGTGCTCCAACAACCAACGCAAAGTAAAGATTTTTCGAT
>CALYDF020001496.1:0-24988 GCA_944474145.2 Dicrocoelium dendriticum
AAGAGTCGTCAGCTTGCACTGTTGCTCGTGAAGTATCTTAAAGGCAATATTTCAGCGTGATAATAATTTCTCAGCATTGTGACACCGCGTGCTACGCTGTTACTTGGATTTAACTAGAGAAACATTGCAGCTTCCAGGCATTTTACTTTTCGGTACCGAACCCAAACGATCCATATAAAAGTGATGCATAATGACGTTGATTTTCGGAGCACATGAGCATTTACTCCATAATTTATATTGATTAGTCCGTTTTCCATTTTCACTTAACTCAGAAACATTTTTTCTGGACAATATCTTACGTACGCTGATACACAGCATCAATAATGAGTTTAATGCAAAACTCATGGTCTGGTTTGGATTATTCGGTCATAATTACATTATTTCATTTTTATTACTCCGTATGTGTTGTCGTGCAGATTGTTGTACATCACTTTCCCCATGCATTAATTGACATTGTCGCACAAAGAAATAATTCGGACCTGCGTACTTCCAACTTTGGAGGCCGAAGGAGTTTCTGTTGATATGCCGTGTTAACAGGATGATGCACTAGCACATTATGCCCAATCATTGCATGAATATCTCTGAAAAAATTTCGGCCAAGGTTGTATCGGCCGAGGAGGACAATATGAGTAGACTGAACGGTTACCTGATTCAGACACACTGGATATGTTTAATGGGCTTTGTGAACTGAAGAGCTTATGAGACTAGGCCAAATTCCCTAGAACAACTGATGCGTAATATTGTGAATGATTATCAAACGATGACCAAAGACACGTTTGAGAAAGTGCTTGTCACCTACATCAAGCATTTCCTTGTTGCAAGCAGAGCGAGCTTTGACACTTTCAACAACGGATTCGCTGATAAACATGTCCATTTAAATCTGCTTGCTTACATAGATGTATCATTAATTACAAATTAATAAAAGACCGTATCGATCCACTGGTGACTGTTCCAATAGTGGGTCGGGGCCCCCCAGCATTATACATTTTAGATGTTCTACGGAATGATGCGCCACTCCTACTGCGTTGATAAGTGGGGGATACTATGCTTAATAGTTAAAATTGTATTTAACTAAAAGTTATAATGCGCTCAGAAACAATACCATCGTTCCAACTACGGAACGATGACGATGACGTAAGCTATAGATGCTGACCGGTACCGCTGTACTTAATAGACGGTAAGCAGCTGTAAAGAGAGTAAGAGTGAAACAGTTCTACTTTACTTTCACTTCAACCATCCTACTGGACTTGTAGTGCAATCGCTTTTTTACCCGTAATATATCATTGTTCATTGTTCAAGCGTGTTGACTTTCTCATCACTAGCATTTACTCAGGTTTTTCGGTAAATTGATAAACCGACATGACCAATGCAGCTTTGTGGGCGGACCTAACAGTTCCGGTATACAACAAAATTGCACTTCAGGTGAAGATGTTTGAGTGCTTGCAAAACCCTCAGGTATTCAGACGTCTGGGGTAATTTAATGCCCACCTTTGAAACAAGTCTTATTATTACCATTGGGCGCATTAATTAGCTGGCTAGCCGGACAAACTCCTCTTGGTGCCTACTGGGTGTTTCCGTATTCTTTCAAATACTTCGGCGGCAGTGTGTATTCCATATAACCGTCACTCAGTCCTTCTTATATAGGATGATCAGAGGTTTGTTATTTTTTCTTAATTAAAGTTCCTCAGTCAGCACCTCTTGGAAAAAAGCATCTGAATCTGCTTTAGTGCAAGTAACTTAGTTATCAACAATTCCAACAAATACATTAAGATGTACTAAGTCTAATTCTGTCAATGGAGATAAAATGTCTAGTAAGGTGACGGCATTCCCCTCCAGAGATTTAATAAATTTGAGATTTCTGAAACGCTTTTGTATAATTTCCGGTTGAATATTAACCAAGAAAAGTTATCCAAAGTACGGCATCCAAGGCAATTACTAAAACAAGAGAAGAAAATATTTTCATATCTGAATAAACTGTGCTCAAGTTTACCATTAGTATTTGCATGAGCCTGGCTCGGTTGTCATTTTGAATCTATTGTTGATCCCTTGGTCCAGAGGTTGAATTTGTGAAGTTATGCCTTGAAAGATAAATTTAAGTGCAATATTTCTTATATTGTTTATATGGGTGCGACTAGGACAGTTGCCCACTGTTAGGATAATGAAGCGTTTCTTCGTCATCATTTCCTTGTCCATACTTCTGATCTACTTCTCAAATATGTCAGCATTCAACCATGCAGACCGGTTTGATCTCCAGATGAATGGAAGGTTTGAAGAATTTAGATTTTTAACCGCACGTGGACTAGATGGTTTACCAGTTACTAAGAGCTTTATTTTCCTCCTACAAGATATGGCCAAAATCTGAACTTCAAACCATTATTTGGAACCTTTTCAACGCTTACATTTGTCATGGGTTATAACCAGACTTACATGAAGAAGAGACCGCAATCGCCAGCCTTACAAATGTCATCATTGTTGCAATCCGTGTTGAAGTTAGAAACATTTAGGTAACTTTGGCACTTTATTGGATTCACCCCGCATAACGCTTTGGGAAATTTCGTCTCGGAGTTTTAACTTATCCAGCCATCGATTGGATGCCTGGAAATCTACTACCCCAAATACTTATGAGAACTTTCTGGCCATTTCTTGAATCACTGACCCAGAAATTTTGTTTGAGTTCACGCAGCGTAACCTACCTGACTTCACAAGGTAAATTTTTCGCTCTCCCGCTGATGATCTCCTCTTTCATTATCGTTACTCTCCAACTACTGGTGTCTATATATTTGGATATTGCTAACTTTTGGCTTGCTAAAAACAAAATTCTTTGCAGTCTTTCCTTGGCTACGCCCGTATAGAAAAGCTAGCAGACTGAAATTTTCCTTCAAAGTCATCCATCTTGGGTCCTTTCTTTGTGCTGTAATTTTGAATTACTCTTAATGACCAATATTAATTTGTTCAAAGCACAAAATTGAGCTAACTTCTACGGTTGTATTTACGCAACATTAATTAGATTCAATATTTAAAACTAATTGCTATCACTCTCAGGCAGAGACCAAATGGAGCGGGATAAAATCTAGACAATTAGTCTGGGCGTAAAACTCAATCTGGCCACAATCCAAGATGCTAACATCTGGTGCTTAGAGCTGGTGATAGGGGTAGACGAAGGCTTGCCTGTGCACAGGTGGTGGTGGTTGAGCCCAAATCGTTCCGCTGGCGCAGCTGTGTGGGGACTCATATTCATCTAGGCAATACATGTGCACGTGGACGTTGACGGCCGGGGTAAACATTGATAATGGCATCCGGTTTCGGATTTGCCTGTCGCTGTGGCCAGCCACAGGTCGCCTGCGCCTACATAGGGACCATGGATGGCTTGCGCTGCACCACCCACAGCTCCATCCACACACATCATATCCAGTGTAAACACGAAGGAATAAGACCAGGAGGCATGCGAATAGGATCCAAGTTTCATCGACGGAGCCGGCCACACTCCTTCACAGACAAACACAAGCACGCTGTATTTGGGAACTAAGCGCACACAAGGTGGTGGCTGTACCGTAGTCCGCTCCACACTCAGGGCATTGAACCACACTTCGAGCCTCGCACGACCACAAGGACGGTGCACCCCGCCCCCTCCAGCAACGACCAAATATCTCCTAGAGGCATATGAACAAGTTAGTGGGTAATTGACATGTAGACACCTTGTGAACATGCACATCAAGCGCAGCCACACAGGGGATGTCAAACAACAGCCAATTACTAGAAATGAAAGTAACGAAAAAATATATATGTTGACGAATACGGCTATGCAGACATAACTCTTCCCTAAATTAGCTTTTGATGTATGTTGGTTAGCAACGAATCCGCGACAAGTAAAATATGTCCAGAATTGAGTCAGAAAATGCTGCAAACGCAATAAAATTAACGAAGATAAGCACAATTACCGTAAGCATTGTGGAAATTTAATAGAACATTATTCCGGTAGGCAAAACAAATCAAATGAAGTGGAATAAAATTTATCCAGCTTTAAAATAGACTTAGTTTAAGTTGGTTTAGCCTAGCTGCGATGAAGGAGCATCATTAATGTAACAGCATGGTGTAAACATGCAAAAACATTTGGTTGGAGGCATCAGGTTTCGGATTTGACTGTCACTGTGGTCGGCCACAGGTCGCCAGCGCCTACAGAGGGACCATGGATTGCTTGCACTGCACCACCCACAGCTCCATCCACACACCCCATATCCAGTGCAAACACGAAGGAATAAGACCAGGAGGCATGCGAATGGGATCCAAGTTACATCAACGGAGCCGGCCCACAATCCTTCACAGGGAAACATAAGCACCATGTATTTGGGGAATCAACCGCACACAAGGCGGTGGCTGGACCGTAGTCCGCTCCACACTGAGTACATGGAACCACACTTCGAGCCTAGCACGACCAAAAGGACCGTGCAACCCGTCCACTCCAGCAACGACCAACTGTCTCCTCGAGCCCGTATGGACGAGGTAGTGGGTAATTGACATGTAGGCACCTTGTCAACATGCAAATTAAGCGCAGCTCCACCTGGGATGTCAAACAACAGCCAATCATTCGAAATGCCGATATCGAATAAAGTAAACGCATATGACGACATAAATACTCGCTAAATAAATATGTAGAAGAAATTGGTTATAAGTGAATCCGTGATAAGTACAAAATGACAGAAAGTTATTTATAAATACCCCGCGATAAAATTACGCAAGTTTACCACAAGTTGCGTGAGCGACGTGTGCAAGTAAGGATAAGATTATCAAGTACGCAGAACAAACCAAATAACATGTAATGAATTTTATCAACATTAAAAATATCTTGTTTAAATGTAAGTTGGTTTGGCCCAACTGCGGTGAAGAAGCAGCATGAATGCAATATCAGTCTCAGCAAGGGGCACTCAAATACATATACACACAAGCTTATTCACTGATTTGCGGGTCAGAATTCCACGCACATCAGTCTCGCTGCCACTCAGGAACCAATGGACGGTCAACTTATGGAAGTTGAATTATTACTGACTGCCATTGGCGAAGATGTCAAAAGACAAGTTGAAGTGCTCGTCAACACACAAATGTCTAGTTCCATTGAGTTTACACGGTCAAGTTATGAAAATCGATCAACTTCGTACAGTGGTCAACATATACAGGTGATCATGTTTAGAGCCTTCACTCTATCAAAGTAGGTGCGAAAAGTATTGTTACATTCTACATTAACTGATCCCATTTGTGCTCTTCCTATAATCATGCCTGTACAGGTGTGCTTTGCGTAGTTGAGAATAAACATTATAATTATTAACTTATTTAATTCTAAAAGAACCCATCTTCTGTCGCAATGGAGGTAACTGATTGAGGAAGGTACTTCCATTATTACAATAAGCAACGAACTTTCGCAATTACGCATACATATACTTCTCTGATTATTGCAGGATGTACACCTTGGGTTGTTCAAAGTTCACTTATCTACAGCTCCTAGTCAATAATTAAATGATTAACGTGTGTTTGATGGTATTTTTAAAGCATCTGCATTGTGAAGACGTGGATGACAAGCGGTCTGAGTTTACCCTGTACTCCATGGGACCCTAGGTAATTCCGCGCAAATAGTTCAGCTCTATCCGTTTCGCAGTGTCAAGATATAAATGTTTACATCATGGGATCTGACAATAGAAAGTTCCAAAAAGAAATTGCACAAAGGTGGTCAATATCGCTTGTGGGCGAAGGGTTAGCTACCTACCTGCGTCACAAACATAAGCCACAGAAGAGCACAGTTGTGATATTGAGTATACTCAAGATCATAACGGTGCTCGGTGTACACATTAAACTTGTTCCACTAAAGGGAGTCTTGCGTTGCAGCAGCACTATGTAGATCCTTGGCTCGGTTTTCCTATAAATGCAATTTGTATCTTGATATAACTATGAACAAATAGTCGAGTGATGGCAAACGATGCCAAAGTCTTATCACAGATGATTGCTGCTTTAAACGAGTGACGGGTAATGTGCAGCAAATGCTTACCGTCAGTTCCCTGACGAGTTTAAAGTGGTTTACAATAAATTAGACGAATGGAAGCTTAGGTTGGTTGCTCAGTTTTGAGTAGTTCACTGAGCCATAAATTGGGTTCGTACGGAAAAGAAAATAGGCAAAGTGGTGCCACATGTTTTTACGTAAAGGGCAATTTCGGATCGTATGGAAATGACGGAAATGGCGGTGGCAGTTTTCCATCACGTGTATGCTCATCCGACAACGAAGTATCCAATGTTTACAAAACTAGACCCAGTACATAAACGATAACTCCAGTGCAACTGCTAATCCTCGGTTAGTACAGAGCCGAGAAGCTGCCCGTTTTTTAAATATGATCGCAAAGATGACGCGTATCTAAATGAGTGTGGGTGCAAGGCTGTTGGCGAACCACACAGTGCGACCCAAAAACAACCATAGACGGTTCAAATTATGATAGTGAACAACTACCATAACTCCACCACTTTTCTTGCGCGCTGACAAATTCTGAATTCACAGTGGGACCAAAACCTATCGATCGTTCAGAAGTAGTCAGTCTGTGCCTCACATTTACGGGCTGCAATGTCTTGAAATTTGGGTTCGCCAGGCTCATCAGCACTCTTTTCCTAATTTTCATATACGTACAAAGTGAAGGGTTGAGCGAAGTCCACTGCTACGATGTGCATGTGTGTGCACACTAAACCTAGTGCGGTCGTGTACGCGTTCACCGTGAAATCAAAATGACTGGAAATCCGGACAACTGTTCGAACTGATCGGCTTTCGTTATAGCGCGCAAATGTGCAAAAGTTAATGTGCTACCATATCTGGATTACGGCGATCAATCCAAATAGATGGTTGTTAGTGTAGTTTAAAATTCTTCCTGCAGTCGATATATTAGCATATATATATATGTTAGCATTTATTAGCAAAAAGTAGCAAGACTGTATTTATACCGCTCACTGTCAATACGCCTCATCTGTGTGACATCCGGTTGTTTTCAAACTTTTCTGAAATCATTAAACTGTAACGTTCCCTCGCTTCTTTTATTTTTACCAAGGTTAGATTTTATAGGACAGCTAACATTCTCCCTGCCTAGTACACTACTGATAAATTGGCAGTCACGGAGAATATCGTTTGATCTCCATTTTCCAGATTTCTGCAAACATAGTAAACAAGGGTCAATGAATCTAAGTAATTCCTTAATGTGGATCGAGAACACAAATTTACCCAGTAATGTGCCGTGAGTTACAACACTGAATGTAGAATAGAATGCGCAGAGATAATCGCCTAACAATACCCTCCACTTTCTTCCCTTAGGTTGAACTCTGCTACACAGTTATGGTGAGCCGTCAGCATCTCAGACACCTCGGTTGAGTTTGAAGAATTCATGGTTGACATGGTCGAATGGTTTATTAAATCAAAGTAACTCACGTCAAAACCTTCAGGTTTAGCGGTTACAACCATTGGCTCCAAACTCCTGGCATGTCTGTTAATCATGAGCTGTCTTATATGAACCTTTAATGTGCGGATGCCCCAAATCTTACGAATCACGAATCCACAGCATTTGCATCTTCACGATCGCCCTTGTTTTCTGAAAATTATGCAGTTTAATTTATCGTGTCCCAGGAAATCGGCTACACTAATGAGCCTTTCACTTCTCAAGGAAATGCATCATTGATTAGCGACCGATTGAAAAAGCAATCACTAAATGGCCATGAATAGCGGATATGGCCTCAAGGATGAAGTGGCGGAACATCTAGTCCAAGCACGGCAAATCTGAAACCCAGGCCATGCGCACAAACAAAGAGAACTGTCGCGCTCAATCAGTTTCAAGTTAAGTAATTGCAAATTTGGTACGCTCTTCACAATATCAGGTTAGATTTTTCAAATGAGTTAATGTGCGTAGTCAAACAAGGCGGTTTCAGACATGCGAGACCAGTCCATCTGTAAGCGCAAGCTATTCTCAAAGACTCACATAGACTGAGAAACACATTTTCCAAATATGCTATCTACAATTCCTTAGATGTTTGCAAGACCATCGTACATTCAATGTTGAATGCGCAGCAGCTTACCACCGTGTATGTTCAGCAGTTGTAGTAGCACCCAAAGCACGTTTGCTTAATTTGCTGGAATATCTAGGCGGCTACCTCAACTATTAGACAAATCGGCGTCAGTCATTATAAGTATTGCTAATATAATAGCAAATAATAGTTTATCAAGCGTGTTCCCCAAATCGCAAACATCGGTGAAAGGCACTTGAAAATCGCTGCAGGAATAGCAGGCGCGCAAGAAGCGGCAAGAGCCTGTTAATCCGGAACATACAATCCCTGGTAACTACCTGACAATTTTGATACCCAAATTAGTTTCCCAAACATCAATACGAATCTTTATCAAAAATGACTCCTGAAGTGAATTTCTTCGTACTGCACTGATCTATAGCTGTGCGAACATTAATCTTGATCCCTAGTAACCAATATGGGTGGGATAATACCAAACTCAAATTGGTCTCATGAAGACAGATGGTCTCACTTGCCTGGGCATATGATCATTTCCACCCGAAATCCAACTTTGCCCACCAATTTGAGTCTACTAATCGGAACCCGCAAAACGCGCACTCGTTGTCCTAGCTAGATTGGGGATTTGCATTATTCGGATTAGGTGCATGCATTGTAATGAGGAAAAACCTCCTGAGTCAATAAATTTGCTCTCACCTCCTTGATCCTGTTTCCTTCACTGGCTTTCATTGTTTGCCATATTGCACGACAATTTGTAAGCTCCCTTAGGACATGACGGATGCCAAACATTTGGACAAATTTTAGGATAGACTTGTTTCTAGAGAGCTATGGAGGCAGGTAAGTAGGATCTTTCGCAAATGTGAGTTGATGTTTGTCTGTCCGTTAGATGAATACACTCAGATTCTCACTACGCAAAGCTGTACTCTCCTTTCAGGGTTGCGAATTTATCGAGGTTCCTTGATTACTTATACTTAAACAAATTTTGTTATATATATGTAAAAGATCATGCTACATACCAAAAGGTAATTAAACTGGTCGTTTGGAGGATCTTCGCACCAAACATATCATTAATACGAAGAGCACACAAAATCGTTTGCTTTATTTCTTACAATTTCAACAAATACGACAGGATTTTTGTCTTATAATTGTAAATGACTAAACTCGCATTGTAATTTGATCAAATGAATAACATGGAATCCTACCACATAAACGTATAGCAGGTAGGTATAAAATGTGCACAAAATCCGAAGAGAAGTGAATACATTTGCGATGAAATGTCATTTAATTGCTACTATACACCTAGATCTGTACAGTGAAACGTGGGTCTGGCAACGTAGTTTGAAATGTTTATCTGACGAACGCTACTTGTTATCCGAAACATTGCATGTTCACATATACCCTGATGTTGACAACCCATGTTTGTTGCGTCAATTCGTTAAAAGGAGTATCAAATGTCATGTGTCAATGTTTTACATTTGGTCAACAACTAATGCCACCAATGAGATTATCACTGTATCATCTTCAGGCTTCACTGCAGTGATGACTTATTCTATCCTACCTAACCTGTACGCAACATTCTACTTGACATACTATTGAAGATGTTACTGCCTTAATTCAAAAAAGATCCTTTTCAAATCGAATTCCGTGTACCACATAGTTTGTTACAAAGAGAAAAATATTTACATACTCAGAAATAATTTGATCCTTTTAATTGTAATATGTGAATATGATCCACATCTTGGCAAAAGCAGTAAGGTCAATTCACGGTATGCAGACATTTTAGTTGCAATTTTTATAAACGTGAAGTAAACCATGGCCGTCACTAATATTACGAGATAACGATTGATATGTGAAACATACCAAGCATCAGGGATTTTTTACATTTTCACTACCGTTAAATTTGTTCCGCACATTAAACTTGATGATTTACCATTTTTCAATTGATATTCAGGTGGCGTATCAGCTAGTTTCTTGATAGATATCGAGGTGATTATTATAAAGTCTCCGTTCGCTAGGAAAATAACGTCTACTAGCTTTTAACATTTAAAAGTGAAAATGCTAAAGACTACACAAATATGTGTTGCTATATAAAAAACTCTTTTGGGAATGCGTTTGCACGGCCGTTGTATGTGCATGTTCAGTTGTCAAAAATGACAGACTCAGTAGAGTAATGTTTTGCAGATGCTACTATGTCGAATGACCAATTGTCAAAAGGCTGTATCCATTAGTCTGCGGACACTGGCTGATGTATCCATAGCTGTCTGTGTAAACTAACTAGCGGTGTGTTAATATCAGCATAAAGTTTTACAGAAGTTTGCAAACTGTTAAATTTGACTGGTGAAGCTTACTAAATTTTACGCAAGCATTGACATAGGTGTTGAGAACTGTACTCTTGCTCATTAAGCCAAACTAGAATTCAGTGATTATGAGTACATGATAAATTTATCTACGGGAACTATCGTTAAACCTCTTTTTTTCTGCGCGTACGCAATATCTGAACTTTCTTCTAGGTATTTGTATACCTAGCACAAGTTTTCATAGCGCCTTTTAGGCAATTTTCATAACACTATTTCATATAGCGCTCATTATTCAAGTGCTGCGTTACTGGATAAAATTCGAAATCATCCTTGATTCGAATAGTGTACGACAAGTAGCGCTTTTGGTAAGCTTAACATACATTAGTGCGAAATATTTCGTCCGGTAAGCCTTTACTTGCAACGGAGTATTAAGTCCGTTGCATTTTTGTTTGTAAATATCTAACTAGTACTTCAGTAGAATACGTGATTTCAAACTTTAAGTCTACTAAACCATTAACTTAGATATTAGACTTAGATTTGTAAAAAGTTATAATGCGGTGCGTTTATGAATTTAGTGTTAATTGTTTACCCGTTAATGCTGCTTCTAAGGAAAACACAGCTTCAAGCTTGTCGTGCAAACTTAAGTCACATAGGGAAAGAGGTTAGCTTAACGAAAAATACGGTGTTCGTTTGGTTCAAAATACTGGGCGAAAATTGTCAACTTGTAAAATAACGGACGATCCGGCACATTGCGGAACATTTTCGCGTTCCCATTTGTTATTTGTCAATAGTGCTTTTAAGAATAGCTTGGTAAACAGATAACAGCAAACCAGCAATTCGGTTGGAAACCTCTTTAAAATACTTTTTTTGTTATAAATTCATATAGCCGACATAAATAAACGTTAATCATTTGGCGAAATCCGTATGAGGTTGATAATTATTTGAGAAAGCAAGATAAATTATGAAAAGAACTAATCAAGGTTTTACTAAAGAACATGTGAATGCCAGGGTTCTACATTCAGGATATTAATTACGAAGCATCTCGCAGCTCTTTTCCAGTGACCATTCGAAATCGTTGAAAAAGATCTACCAGTCGGATGCCAATATCACGCAGTCGCCAATAAAGAAATAATCAACTTAAAAGCCAAAATTCACTTTACTTGCACATTTATACATTGCAAAAATGAAATACATTGTGTTTAAACTGCTTGTTATGAATCTACCTGACTAATAATTCTGAGTACCAAAACTATTTTGCTTTGACACACAAAACATGAGAGCATACTGATTGAATATAAATAAATTACTCTTTAGATCCAAACAATAACATGCGAGGATAATGAGCATTAAACAAAATTATTAACGTCATTATTGCACACGTCACGGCCGTTGCGCACTATACTGGTTTTTTTGTCCCTGCGAGCCCAACACGATGGTGTACATTCGACTAATCGCAATGAAGCTAATCTTTAATATGCGACAAATCACCAGTTGCAGCCACATAAATAGACAATCCAAAATAATGTAGTGTGGAGGCTTTTTACATATTCCTAATAATCTGTTGCCTTCACAAAACCGTCTTCCATTTTACAACTAAGATAGGAGCTAGAAATTCCATTGTGAAACAACCTTTTCTTCACTGTAGGCGTATGCAGCACATTGAATGGCGTTTGTATTATTAGATTCGTCTATTAATATACTGTCCACTTACATGTATTTTAGACAGCCGTTGGACCAATTATTATTAGAGTAAAGTTTACACTTTGAATCGCTAATACAATCGACGTGAAGAAAAGTTTAGAACTAAATTTTAGCCTAATGAGTTAGAGTTTGCTTTATGTGGTTTAACACAGGAATTTGGTTAAATAAATTTAAAAAGCTTGTTAGATAGATCAATGAGAAGCATCTAATTGCAACTTTAGCAGTCTGCTTAATGTCATTATATAATTCAGTAGGCCTCAGCTGTCTCACTGCATTGTTAATGTAAGAGAAATACCGAAAAATCGATTGCATTTGTTAACTTTGAATACTCATTCAAACATACCGGGTTTAATTCTGAAAAGTTGATTCGATAAAACTAGGTAAATATTTCGTTATGCAAACCTCATTTTCTGCCCCAGAATATAAGTAAATGACAAGAAAATCTATCACATTCAATATGATCATACGAAAACCGCTGTTTACTAGCACGTCTGCTGTTGCATTTAGATATGCTACTGTTCAATGTTAACAGCACAGCTGTTTTTTCGCGGTATTAACATTAAAGAAATATATGCAAAACATGCTATTGATTATGTAGCATTGATCGAGAACTATGGCAGTAAGCATTATCAGATTTACTGATTGTTTTAGCCAAATACACGTAACATAAACAAAAATCTGCTAAGAATCAAATATTTTAAAATGCTATAGATACATTCTCTCCCATCTGCTAGCTCAGTCGATATTGCATTCAGTTGAAGAGTAAAAATGTGTATAGATTTCCGTTTCTTTTGTTTGTTAGATTAGATAATTATATTATATATTACTTAAATGTATATTATGTAAATGAAGCCTTCTTGTTTACTAGGAATATTAACTTCATATTTATCCTTTACGAGAAGGACCAATTTTAAGCTTCGGATTTGCTATGTACACTACAGCAGAGCCATCTATTGGAATGTGTGTTAGGTAGCTTTTGGGCAATATATTTTTAACAATATTGCCTTGAATTTTAATGACGGTCAATTAACCGTCTGCTTGCATCACTTTTCTACCTTCGGTATCTAAACTTCCTGTGTAATCCTGGATAGAAAATACTCAGCTTATTATTCCTCGGTTTTTATTCTTCACATTCTTGCAATCTGTTGGACAAATTCATTCATCAAATAAGTGTTTCTACTGCTATATCGAAGGGCACTTCAAACGGGACAACAATCTCTTCGAACTGACCATTGCCTATTCCATTCCCTGACCAGAAGTGGTATGCGAGCCATCTTCACATTACCAATTTTTCTATGCTTAACACATGAATATTTAGCACCTCTGGAATGTGAACAATCGTGACTGGTATATTCCGCCCCTATGCTGTTCGTCATTGTTTCACACTTTAATTGCCTTAGCAACTAGTAGGTTAAAAAATTAAGTCTAAACATGGTAGCTACAACGTACATAATATTTAATCACCTCATACCAAATGCTCTCACGCACTACATTATTCATTGCCTAAATATAGCAAAACATATAATGCACAACACGATGAATGGGCGAAGACAGTAAAACAGGGTGTTAACTGTGTTGGAATAATAATGCTGTCTGCTGCACACTTTGTTAGTTTGCATGTCAGCATATTGATTTAGCTTATGCTGTATCCCAGCATCTGGAATCCGGTTAAATAATTTAAGCAAAATGATGCATCATGCATTATTGTCCGAAATCCCAAAAGGTAGAAGATGGAACAACAACTTCAAATTCAAAATTCAAATTAATAGTCGATAAAGATGTTTGTGGATAAATGTTCAGAAAGTTTTTAACCAACGATTTGATACTGACTATTTCTTGCTCGGTATATTTGTAATTGATTTAGCAACTGATTACAGGTCGATCGCATAATATTTCATTATAACTAACCACTTAGTTAAAAGCATTATCAGATGGAAACACATTTTGAGTGTATTTTGATAAATCGTGAAGTACAAGTGGAAGATTGTCGCATATAGACTCTGTAGGCAGTCATCACAAGGCCGAACGGCACTAAAAATATGTTTCATAATTTAAGGAATCTTCAGCAGTGCTTATTTCAGCTGGCCCTCATAGGACTAAATTTAATAACCTGACTTACCAACTCAGGGCACAGGCTAGTAGGATACGGGGAACTATGAGGACCGAGGTTAGTTAGTTGCCAGATCTGCCATAGCGCTGCTTACTATCGATTTTCTTGCACACTGTTTTCGACCCTCAAAGTGATGAAAATAAGTATAATGCCTTTTCGTTTTTTTGACGGCTGGGTGTCCAAGCCTTGTTGAATTGAACGGAATACGCAATTTAACTCATCCTGTTACTCCCATGTAACTTGCGGTGGATCAAGCAAAGCGTGATCATTATTTTTATGGTTTTGTAGATCAGCATGGTTTAATATACATATGTATTAACTCAAACATGGTGGAAATAGACGGCGCTTTGTAAGTGCTCAAACGCTCTCACAAGAGGCTTTACTTCATAATTGATCCCATTCTACCTTCCAATATCTGTGTAGAGTAACTATTACTACATAGATTTGGCGTTGTCGTCACTTTCATGTGAAAAGGCTGTGAAAAGGAATCCATTAAAAATGCATACGCGCATTCTCAAAAAGGTTGCTAATACCTTATTATTATTTTTATTCATTAAACCAGACCATGCCCCGAGAAAACCATTAATAATCAAGACAGACTGCTTTGTGCGGCTATCAGTTCGGCTTGTGTTTGTCAACCCAACATATACAGTGAACGACAGTAGAAACCAAAAAGCTTAAGATGCACTATAGTCTTTAAAAGAAAATAAACAAACCAAATTCTGGGTACTTTTGCATGCTAAAATGCAATTGCGTTAAGTCGTATAGAGTACTAAGATCTCTGTAGCAGGGAGGCAACATGTGCGTAAGAGTTTAATAATCCAAACGAGCATAGGGCCGTGAGAAATAAAATTCATCGGGGTCAAAATTTTTCTTGCAATATCAGCATAATTCTTCTTTCAGATACACCTGGATTAAGTAAAAGCAGTCTGTTTGCAACGCCAATTAGTAGCATACGTTAAACGGATAAAAACATAACGACTATATTATAAGAAGAGTATAAAAACTAATGCCAAAAATTTGGAAAGTGTAGAATGAATTCGTGTAGGGACAAATTAGGGGCTATTGGTATAAGGAACATCACTGTTAAACTTGCAGCCTTACTGTTTAAAGAAACACATTCCATTTTACTGTAATCTAACTGACTGAATTAGTCAATTATGAAAGTTTATTATATATGGAATATCCTAAAATGATACTGTTTTTTTCTAACTCATAAACAATAACTCACCACTAACTGGACTTCACAAAACTATGCATATATAATGTTCAGCCAAAGAGTCAACGAGATATCACCAATCTTTTTAATCTTATCAAAAAGCGTGTATAATATAAAGGTTTAACTTGATAACAGCAACAAATTCATACAACGGCATAAAATTATTCTGAGATTGGTTCATACGATACTACGGAATTAAAGTTGCACAAATTTTGTGAAATATCTTACTCGAAGAAAGAATCCATAATTTGTAATTTAATGAAGTATTTTTTAACATAATTTGATTAAACTTACAAATAGAAAATTGAAATAGAGAATATTTATTTATACCTATTTTGCTTCTTGTCTATAGAAGGTTTTCCAAATATGTCACGCATCTAAATTATATACAATACCGTAATAACGGCCTCAATTTTGATCTGATTATATTATTTAACAGCTTGCCAAATTTTGAAGCCACAGTGGTGCAAGGGAAAGCAAGACATATGATTAGTTTAAATTCAACATTTTCACACAGCTTTTTTAATTATACTTTAATCGGAACTAAATGCTATGTTTAACCAGAGCTGAGTTACATACTTATCACACGCATGTTTGAATTCCGAATAGTCTTAAATATCCGTAAATTTCTAGGGGCAGTTGAACTAGGCTAGTTTGAGCCTCATTTCCTCACTACATCTCGGTTTTGAGTTCCGCATTAAAACAAGCAACATGCATCTCGTTGACTCTTCGGCTGAAGTCCATTTAGTAGTGTGTTATTGTTTATGACTTAGAAAAAACAATATCATTTTAGGTTATTCCATAAATAATAAACATTCATAATTGACTAATTCAGTCAGTTAGATTACAGCAAAATTGAATCTGTTTCTTTAAACAGTAAGGCTGCAAGTTTAACAGTGATGTTTCATATACCAATAGCCCTAATTTTTCCCTACACGAATTCATTCTACACTTTCCAAATTTTTGGCATTAGTTTTTATACTCTTCTTATAATATAGTCGTTATGTTTTTATCCGTTTAACGTATGCTGCGAACTGGCATTGCAAACAGACTGAGGGTAAACTTCATATTCCGTAGCTACCTCCGGGAACTATGCTGTAGTTCTAAGGATCGCAATTAGCAGTGTGCTTTTGTTGAAGCATTTTGTGCAGAATCATCAGCTTATTACAATATCTTCGTAGTGAAATTGGATCGAGCTGGACATGGTGGTGGCGCTCATGATAGTTTTTAGTAGAAATTTTGCCTAATAGACGTTTGGTAAATGACCCGCTTATAATTGCCAGAGATACACTGTCAGATTTCCTCATGCTGCCACGAATGAAACTGCTATATTCCAAGACGATTTTGAAAGCTCTACTCTGGCCAGTGATTTTCTGCCCTTGACCAACTAGTATTCATTTTGTACGTGAAAGTTGAAAGTGCATAAAAACCAGATTCCGAGGTCGCGTGTAGGCAGCTGTACGCAAAGGTGTTCCGCATTGTGTGTAATTGATCCATCGGATATTAAACAATCTCGATATATTATGCTAGATTTTCTGGCCGAGATATTCCTTATCCAAGTGTCACACAATTTCTCAAGAAAAGGTGTAGGTCTACCTGTATGAGCAGCGGTGTATATTGAAGTTCAACTAGTCGGAATTTGTAGACTATCTTTATGCCATCTGCAAAGAGGAAATGCATGCTATGTCTACTAACCGCATTGATGTCATTGTCGTAGAGCAGGAAGAGTAACGGACCAAGTACATTCCTTTTGGATAACACCGTCAGTGATTTGATATGTTGAAGATGGGTGGTTTGCTATGCTATGCAACAATAACGGTCGCTCAGCTATGAGAATCGCCAGGCTAGGAGTTGGTCGTTGATTCTAAATAAAGCAATATTTGTGCTGCAAATGAGAACGTGTGTTACACCATATTAACTCCTTCGTACCACCATAAAACTATATGGAAGAGAGAGTGTTAACAGAAATAAGACAATATTAAGATAACCTTACTAGAAACGTCATCATTTGCGCCAGTAAACGAGTTAAATATGAAAACATTAGCAGTTGTGCTGCACCCCAGAGCATTTATACAATATACATAATTACACATATTCAAATAATGTATACTCCATTTGAGCCCTCGCGTGTTCAACAGAAATTATTATCTGTATTATGATCCCTGTTTAACAGTAAGTAATATTTCAAGAGAAAAGCACATGTTTAGTCAATGACAGATGCGCTTTCTCAAAGCAATTATTACACTATTAAAATACAACAAAAATCTGTTTTATAAGGGTGACATTTATTAGGTGGATACAGAAAGATCTGTATGTATGCATATTGGCTCAACATAGAGCAGCATCCAAATAACTCAGTCCCATGTTGAACACCAATACACCTACAGCATATTTGCTGTAAAACGTACATATATGTGCTTGATGCTGTTGCAGTAAAAAAACTAAAATTATGAGTTTGCTGAGCAATTTGTGGTGCATTGCCATTATTGATAAATGTGACGTGTGGCTGGTTCTATCGAAGACGTTTAAAATGCGTACAGCGGCAATTTGTTTCTACTAATTAGATAGTAATATGTATAATATGTACTGAGGCGCTTTCATTACAACAGTAGTCTTAAAATCGTGCATGAGCATTTTCTTTCAATTAAACTTAACTCTGGAACAATGGGTTTGTATGGGTAAAAAAGCAAATTCTTAACAGGTCCAGTAGGATGATTACGGTGAAACTTCAAATTCTAGAATGGTTTTTGGCATAATTGGGTTTCCACCTGTGGACTCACTGAAGTATACGTAGTAGGGACTGTAAATTCAAGGTAAATCCGTATGAAACGAAGGCAAATGAGATGCAGGTATAAATCGTGTCTCCTACAGAATTCCACATACAGGAGATAAAAAATTGGAACGAAATCTGCGATTTGTCCCCAGTGAAATCGTTTACAGACGCTTGTGTTTCTCCATGAGTCATGTATGGTGGTGCAGCGAAATAAGTGCACGGTCACAAGGGCTTTAATTTCTGCTAGCGTGAAAGCTTATATTCCAGATTCTAGTATGGCGTTTTACGTTTTGCGATGGCAATCTAAACGACTCTCTTGCTGTGCCACCTTGAGATTGTAGCCTCTCAAATTGCTTTTGTAACTGAGCTCAAGCAACTAACGGACGTGTAGGTGGGATCAGTTAAAATAAGGTAAGTGAAAATGAGGTTCTCGCGCAATCGTCGATACAGTCCGCTGAAGACCCCAGCATCTGAACTTTTCGTTCATACGATAAATTATGCAGACCCTTTTCCTTTTTAGTTGTCCGGCCATGTGGTATCTCCAATTGGTGAGAACTCTCCTCCGCCATGACTGACAGACCTGTATTGCGTATTCCACATGTGGCCATATATATGATCTGAGGAGTTGTGACAAGAGCAAAGGGTCGATTCTTCCGAATGCACGCTTCAGGAGGCCCACATATTGGATGCCCCACTTTGATGTTGTTTCAGCCTGCTTCGAACATCCAAGGTTGACTTAGACCAAAATTCCCAGAGCATTCTGGCCTGAAATCGTTTGGAAGCTGTTGGTTTCCAAGTTTGTAAGAATGCATTAACTTTTGCCATAGATGCAAAATTCTACATTTGTCTAGATTGAAACGAAGTACCTTCTGGATTGACCACGCGTATTACCTTTACAAACCAGCTTGAAGAAGATAGCACTTGATGTGTTGATCGCTCTCAGCACCTGGACTTCATCAGGATAAAGAAGGCAGTTCGAGTTTATGATGCGTGTTATGTTTTTAATATACGTAAACAATAACTTCGTCTTAGTACCACTCCCTGTAGTACTCGGACAGGATCTGACAGGGATTTACGCACTCTTACTTCTAATCGCTGCTGAAGATAAATGCTTTGATCCATCCTACGAGAGTATCACCAATACCAAAGATCTGGATTTTGATGTGCAGGATGTCATAGTTTAACAAGGCGGATGCCTTCCAGAAGTCGGGGAAAAGTACATTAACTCTCGTGCCAGATACTACTTCTTCAGTCCAGGTGAATCCTACTAGTATTCGATTTGTATTGCACGATCGATTTCGGCGAAAGCTACACTGTTCCGTTGCAAAGTAGTTAAATTCTTATAAATAGACCTTTGGCACATCAGAAGTGATACTTTACATAACCCTTGAAAGCACCTGTAGTAAGATTATGGGACGGTAGTTGACTGGATTGGAACGACTACATCCTTTGTGAACATGAGTAATCATCCCGCGTTTCCACATCTCTTGTACATACATTCCGTCAAAAGTGTCTTGAAAGAATGGAGCAAATGGTTCAGCTAATCGCTCTCCTACCACCGCTGGCAAATTCGTGTGTACATTATTAAATCTAGAACCGTTGTGCTCACGCAGTTAACAACATATAAGCTATAGCATAACACCGGTCAGAAATAATACAATTTCCGAGCAAAATATTAAAGCATATAAATGTAAACAAATTTCCTCGCAACGTATACATCCTGACTTTTAGGTCGACTAATAAGCCAAACAGAAAAGAGAATGAAATTCGGAACACAAGGAGTTTCTAGGAAGTACAGTTTAACTTTGACCGTGTGTAAACAATAAACTTTGAACCTTCAAAATAGGGTTTAGTAGGTCAGAGTTGTCGTTTATAATCCTGGATTAATAGTTGAGCCATGTGGCAAACTGCTTGCTGACCAAAAGTATAATGATACCCAAAATCAATACATACAGGGTATTAATTGCCCAATGGAGGTTAGTTATTCTGACGAAATCCGGAGGAAACATAAGAGGAACATGAAAGGCAATAAATAAGTGTACATGTATTTACGATACTCAGAATTCGAGCGAATCATGCGATATGTGTTAGCCAGGAGAAATGAAAATACAAAAATCCAAGATAATTGACAATGAATACGATAGAGAAGCCTTGTGAGGCATTAGATCGAATGCATTGTCCGCGTCCAGGAACAGAATAAGGATTGCGTATCTTGAATCCATAAAATTCCAAATCTTATTTAGATTATGCAATTGGTAGGTTACTGACGATCGTTTGAGCAAGAAACCAAGGTGACACCTGTCGATCAGCTCCAGCGAATAGATGAATTTCATCATGCTATTCTTAACCAGTTTCTCTAATAATCTGTTTTATACAGGGTGTGATGGATTGGCCGGTATTTCCAAATTTGTAGCCGCCTTTGTGACGGGGGTCGATGTGCCACTTTTTCCACTGGTCAATAATTTTACTTGATTCCAACGAAATGGTAAACATAATCATCAATAACAACGGTCTTATGACAGCGGGTAGGAGAACATATGAATCCAGAATAGAAGACCGTCTGATGGAATCCATTACATGCTGGATAGTACTGATGGAATATTCCATTTTACACTAAGCTTTTGTTGTTTGCACTCCAATGCATTCATTTGACGCGGCCTTCTCCAGGCTGATTGAGGTAGCGAAAATGAGCTAATAGCATCAGAGATATCACTTGGAACATGAAGTGACAGTCCGTCTACAACTACCACTCCATGGATCAGGAGGGATTTTGGTTGGGTTTGCGTCTCCCAATTTTAACAAACTCTTTCATTTCACATGTCAATGGTAGAGCTATATATTATTTTTTCCGCTTTGTTTAATCCATGTGTTTGACCCTGTATGGAATTTTGTGCAACAGTAAGAGCAAGGTGAAATTTCCCATCTTTCTGTATAGATTAGGTAGTCTTCTGTGCTTCCGGCTAACAGAGCGCACGGGTGCTTCTTGCTCGACAACCGTAATCCCCTTGTCTTGTGAATTAAGAACAGCAATGAGTAGATGGACAAAATGGTAGAAACAGTCCATAACAATGCACCCCTTTTTGGAGAAGATGAATGCGTCTCAATCGCATGATCGGATGACTTGTTGGAATGGCTTCCAGCTCAACTATGGGTAGCATAATGCAGGTTAATAGCGTGTTTGATGGCCAGTTTATATCATAAAATAAATGCTGCAAGCTTGTGTCGTCACCAGGATCTATGTGTTTTAACTCTGTTTGTAATTTTTCGATACTGAGTGAATATCAGGTGGAGCATACTGGGCACTTTTTGGGTCAATTATCCATTTTACCCAACCACCAATACTGCGAGAGGATAGGAATGCTGAATATGTAAACTAGGAAGTTTGGGCGGATCAGCTAGTCTTTGGTAGGTTAAATTCACCAGCGATTATCTTCTGTCTGGGTGTCATTTTAGCAGCATATTCGAAAGCTGATGTGAAACTAGCAATACTCGCAGCTGACGCAGTTGGCGGGTTGTAATCACACCAGCGTAGAATGTGAGAGCGGGTTCGCTGAGACGGACAGCCAAATAGATTTGGGGACATTTGATAGATGTGAATTAAAAGAAGTTCTTCTGAAAATGTACGGTGTAGTTATATCATGCATTCATAATCATTGATATTGCCGCGATATTTTCCAACATTTTGGTAATTAGGAAGCATCAAGTTAGAATCCCACGTACCGGATGCGCACCAAGTTTCCGTAACGATGATTACTTGTGGGACGTTGCTATTTGCAAACATGATTAGAAAGTAAAATGTCTTCCTAACTGAAATGGCATTAAAAGGAATTACTAAAGTCAGACTATTGGGCATGAGGTCACCGTGTAGCGGTTCGTTGTTATTTGAGTTGCTGTACTCTGGCATGATGGAAGCAAGAGATAAAACGTTGGAATAGTAGATCGAATCTATTATTAGTACGTATTTGTATGGGTTATGCGCAATTTTTGCATGCAGATATTGCTATGGACAGGGAGATGGTTGAGGGAGCAAGTCTAATTTGTTTTTAGTGTAAAATTTAGCTAAACAATTCATCGACAAATTTTGCAGGAACAGTGGAAAAAATAGTTAGCTTCTGCCATGTATGTAAGAAGTGGGATTGCCCGTAGCAACATTCCTACCTGCACTAAAATACTGTCGTAATGTAGGGTGTTTAGAGTGGCTGCACACATATGAGGGGGATGGTAGGTGGACTTGTCTGCGTGACATGGATCATTCCGTCATCATGCTTGTGCCAGATTTTATGGTATGGGGTGAAATGCTGCGAGGGGCATCTAAAAGACTTCTTTTTTTGGTTTTATCTGCTCAGGATATCACTTTATACCTTGTTCATGCGATGTACGTTGGAAGGTCTTTTCAGGATTTTCTTGTGCTTTACAAGTTTGAAGCTTTTGTTGGAATCAAAGCGATGTTGTGTGTTTCCTACGTCATTGTATTGGCGTCTCATTCCTTTCCTTTGGTAGTTGAATTCAACATCTGACACTTCTATACGACCCTAAAAATCAATTCTTAGTAATCTAAAGGATTTACTCCACAGCTATCAATGGTGAATTAAATTCGGTTGTCCCACATGCGTCAGCATTGCGAGGGTAGTATTTGGTAGCAGTTTGCTTATTAAACATCGCATTATCGTTAGGAACAGTTGTGTTTGCGGTTCTGATCATATGAGGTGAGTTGTCAAAATCCACAATGAAGTGACCAACTACCACGTTAGATAAGTCAGCTTTTTGAGCTATGCTCTGAATGCACGACCTAAATATCCGTTTGATCTGGTGATTGTGAGGAAGGATCACTAAGGAACTTAGGTAAAGGCAGGCATTCTGGTTTAAGTAAGTGGGTTTGAACTCGTTCCGCAGGGTTCTTGTGAACTAAATATTCAAAAATTGGTTTCCGGATTACTCAGTTGAAATTTTAAAAGCGATCTGTTAGCTGTGTTTCGTTCTTTATCAAACAAAGGCATTTGCGTTCAATTTGGGATATGTCGCAGGCTTAGCATACCGCAATTTTAAATGTACTTAGTAAACAGCTAGAAATTGTGAAAAAAATCCCATTTTTTACTCCGTGCATTCGTTCATGTACCTCAGATGCTATGGGTTCGAGTAAATGTCCTGCTTTTCCAAGTCGGGCTAGATCAAGACATTCACACGGGTTAATGAGAATGTCTAACATTGACAGTTGATCTCTGGTTCGATGATGTTCACGAATGCTCTAATTTCCCCGTGTTCTGATTCCAGGTATTGATCTTATGAGTTAGTTCAGAAGGAAAATTAGCACTGGGATTAATACTGGTTCGCAGTTCTTTTGAAACCTCAGTATTCGTTTGGGAAATGCTAGAAAAAGTAATATTTTGCGCTTCAGGCTAAGCAATCAGGGTGTCCTAATAAAGTGAAAAGTTAAATAGAGGATATGTTATTTCTGTTCAATTAAGAAAAATATCCAGTAGCTTCGTCACTACATTTATACACCCGAAATAATACATATATTACTGAAACGAAAAAATTTGTTCACAAATTTGGATAACAGATCTACTTTCTCTTGATACCGACATCATTCGACTAACTTAATTTAAAAGCACAACTAGAAGACGAAGCTCGGCAGATGCATGCATTTCGTATCGTCTCCTCAGTGCCGATAACGATAACCGGTAATTTTATATAAGAGTTTGTGGGTACAGACATATATACAAACGAAGGAGAGAAAAAAAGGGGTGTCTTTGTTCTACAACCAGGGCAGCCTGAGGCTGACCGATAATTGTTTTTGAACACAAAGCTCTGGCCTAATCCGATTAATGACAATAGCCTCGGCAAACCGGAGGAGCCAGGAATTAGAATGGCGAAGCAGGATTCGAAACGCCTTGTTGACCTCAATTCGGTGACCCGATGTCTATAAGTGTCTGCCGATCAAAGATGCTGGCGGCCTGCGTACACATGTAGTCTGAGTTGGGCTTGCTTGCTGAATAAGTCCGCACTGAACCCATTTTGGTACATGCTCCTTAATTCGGGAACTCAATGTTCTATTGGTTCTGCCTATGTAACTATCCCCGCAGTTACATACGAATTGATATACGCAGTGGAAGTTGGCGCCAATAGGCTGAGGTTCCTTCAGTGGAGGCAACGGTAGGTTATGGGTTCGGTCGATGATTACAACTTCGGCAGCACAGAAAGTGCTCTTTGTGGTGGAAATCAGACTTCTTCTGGTCAACAAAAAAGCAATGTCACCCTTCAAAGGCAACTCCAAGAATACCTTTTTCTTAGGCACGGTAGGTATAGCTACTTTCATTTCACGAATTTCACTGTGCTTCCGGATGAACTTTCGAGGGTAGCCATTGTCAATTAATGTGTTGGTAATTAATTCTAGTTCATGGCTAGACAATCGCTCTAACATATTCGTCTGGCGCGACTAAACAGGGTCCTCACAAGCGTTCGCTTATGCCGCATTGGCGTAAAGCTGCTAAAATGCAGATACTGTCCGGACCATGTTGTTTTTCGATAGACAGACCGTTTTACCAGTCCGTCCTCCCTGCGGCTGATAAGAACATCAAAATATGGAAGACAGTTCTGTTGTTCGATTTCACAGGAAACCCTCAAATTGGCATGCGGAGAGTTAAAACGGGCCACTAGCTGTGCGATTTGAATTTCTGTCGAACTGAATACCAGGATGTCGTCAACGTAACGTTTGTAATAAGGTAACTGCGCTATTTCTTCGGATAGGCTTCGTTCTATCATTAGCATAAAGAAATCCGCTAGTATGGGGCCCAGTGGGCTGCCCATGGCTACCCGATCAATTTGGCGATACGGTATGTTTCGGAAGTGGAAATCGC
>CALYDF020001497.1:0-25012 GCA_944474145.2 Dicrocoelium dendriticum
ATCACCAATTGGCTTATTCCAACGTATATATGATTACACAACACCAGTCTAAGTAACAGACGAGATTTCCGTTCCATAAGAACTTACCGGGAAACTCACACCTTTCACTGTTTAGCCACTGTAATCAGCAGTACATCGACCATTAACACAATATTGACAAACATTGCACGCTTATAGTGGTTCAGTCATTTTACGATGTTCGGTAACGCAAAGACAGTAGGGCATGTGTTAACGAACAAAGCTAACCCATTCAAAATGGTACTTTTGTTTGCGGGAGAAAATTTTGTGTTTGGCGTTAAGAGAAATGTCACTGCATGCTAAGAAGTATTCGGATAGTACCGGCAACTTGATCCGTTGAAACTTTTGTCCTCTTATTCGGACCCCATAATACATTAGATATTGGTACAACAAGGCGAAGAAATGGAATAGGCATTGACAAGATTTGGCGTGAAATGTGGTATATAAAGATATATTCCATGAAACTTGCATCTCCTATGATATACCTGCTTAGTAAAGAAGAGACAGAGGGAAACTCCTGGTGCAGTCTGCAAACTGCAATGTTGGGAGCAGCCCAGTTGTGTATGCTGCATTGTCAAACCTTTACGGATCAATAACGTACAATGATTTTGGGTTCATAGAATTCCGACCACTGAAAAATCCCGCTAAATACCTATTATTATTTTAACATGCGACCTTTAAACCATTGTCCAAGAAACAGTCACATATTCAATTTAAAGATGTACAAATAACAGTAAGTGTTATGGCCTCAGTGGTCAACGTACAACTAACCGATTGTCAGCATACATAGTGTGTCATCACAGCGAGCTGTTCAAGATGCAAAGGTTTGGATCCATAATTTCATGGTGAATGCTGAAGCTGTGGAAAAGTGGTCAACAGAGTGGTGGTCAGAATATACTGGTGCACAACTCCGGATGTCTAACTGTATTTGATACTCGTGTCTTTGAAGTGTGTTAGGGTGAGGGCTATCCTTAACATATAACTTGTTTTGATTGGTTTACGCAGAGCTGACCGATAAATGAAGTGGTCGACACATCTGAGTACCAGAAAAAAGTACCCAACAAGCTCGTTTCCAGCGTTTCAACATCGAGCTAATATAGCCACAAAAAGTAGATATAATGAACATTATTAGTTTAAACCCGATTCGTCACTGTAGTAAAGTATTTAATCTTTAAAAATTCGTGCTTAGTATGATTGATGCGAAGTACGGTAGAGGGGAGTGACCGCCATTGTTGCTCATGCTGGCCACTGGCCAATCTAAAGAGGAACTTTGGACGGGGTTTTCCTAACCTAAAAGTCCGGGTTTTGGAGTTGAATTGCGATCGCCTCTGAAGTCGATAACTTGCAGTATCTAACCACTGAAGTGACACGTCCGGGTACACGGCAGTGTGTGATGAACGTGTCATACGAATTGATTTGGTGGTCGGAGTCTACTAAGTACGACAACACAATCATCGTTAGATTCTTCCTCACACGGGTGTAGCGACAAACCGGACTGTGCTCCCGAGCTCTAATGAACGGTCTCCTGGCCGTATTCCCAATATACATTTCTTAACACGAACAAGAGAAATGGTTAGTTGCGGAGACACAAACGGTATTGTGGTGAAGATCAGCAACTAGGTATGTTCCCGTTGCGCCTGTGGAAATTATTCAACGTGTCCGTTTAACCATCTCGTCTTCCTTAAACGTTAACCATATATATCTAAAGAGCTTTACAAAAAAACACAATTCAAATGCAAGATATGGAAGTAAATTTTGGTAGCTCAAATTGTTCTGTTGGTGGTCTGCGTGTTCGCTGAGGTCTGCAGGTTGACTCCAAGAGAATATCTTACGGCTCGGAGACCGCTGCGTTACAGTTGGTGAAATTAACTAACTCATTTTAATTTAAACGTTCCGCAAACAATATTTTCGGTGTTTTTGAAAAGAAAATAAGGTGAAATATTTCCCAATCCTCCAGATGTTTTCGTCTCTCCGCTAGGATCAGCCATAAGGCTAACATATGCAATATTTTGTAATCACTTCACAGAACCGATAAGAATCTTGAACCTATTGCCAAGCTTACCACATCTGGCAGCATTTAGGCGATAGAAGGCGTATTTACCATGATATAATAAGCTATGTAATTTTGCATGCTCTTTCATTTCTTCATCCGAAGCACATCTGATAACATTTGGCAGCTTTTCACAGTTATTTTTGATTTGTTGACAGAAGAGCTTCAGCGTTATCGCATTTTGACGGATAGCATTCCCAGTGTAACGATACACACCCAACAGGCAGATTTAACCCCGAAATGTGTGAGCTGAATTTCTGACCATTGGAATAACGCTAAAAGCAAATACTGGTAATTATCCAGCATTGATAGGCTTTTAAATAATAATGGTTCCGAGCGATGCGTTTGGACATGTGACCCAATCTCATGATAAAGGCAAATATAATATACCTTGGTAACAGTTTTGCTGTGTATTAGAAATCTCAGTGGTTCTGCCAACACTCAGTAACTGTCAAGAGATGCTACACCCGACCACTGGGTAAAATTAAATCATTCCCTAGTAACGCCGATAACCTTAAACGTGTGCTTGACTACTAATTGCAGAAATATAAAAGATGTTTTTACACTATCGGACACTTCATGACAAAACGTCCGTAATTTTAAAATACCAACAAGTTTGCTATCCGACCCTTAATGGAAAATGCGTTCGTTAATCTAAACTGCTATCTAGTGCCAAGGAAGCCAGTGTGAATATTCGTGTGAAACAATATCGAGTAAAACGTAACTATGCAGAAATGCCTGGGCAAGTTGGTTTGTTGTGGCAAGACAATTGTCTGAATACATTCAAACTTGGTTTCCGCTAGGCAAGCAATATGATGTTTAACAGGCCATTTGGCCAAGGTGAAAGATGATTTATTTAAACAGGCAATCTCCTCTCCGAGTAAAAGAAACGGAAGTTAACCAGTAGTCTAAATTTTGGTCGGAACCGATTGAAAACTCATAATTTCAGAAGAATTTGAATGTAAATCGGTTATGTGTACAACGGCGTTATGTCAACTCATTTTTATTGATGGATAAGGCAAGAAGATTCCCACGGCAATAGCAAAGCATTGCCATAATATAAGCTTACATATAACCAACTGGTACTCATATTTTTTCGAATAGTCATGGAATAGCCATGCACCACTACAATTTCGATCCCCACTGTGAAGTTTACATTCGCAGTAATGGACTACAAATAATTTAGAGTCTACCTCTAGTCTGTCCTTATGTTTAAACATTTATTCATTTTGTGCCTACAAACTTCTAGCCAATTACCTAACTTTGTGAGCACCCCCCTTTCAAAATCTACCATGTGCAAATTTGATAACAAGGGATATAATGGCCACTTGATAACATCTTGTTTTTGATCTCAAATTCTGGGTCGAAACATGCAACACTAAATGCTCAGGCATAACGCCCTTCCTTTGATTATTTGATCTACCGTAGGTATTGTGCCAGAAGAAGCCCTAAAGTTAAGCTTGGACACTTCACAGAACGTAAGCTCATACAAACCTGATTTGTATTCAAATTCTTCCGAATTTAAAGTGTCATTGTACAATGATTTCAAACACGTCGATTCGTGTTAACTACCATAAAGTCCAGATCGTATTGTCGTGCAGCGAAAATAAAATGGTTAAAATCAATCCCGCCTACTTGTTTCCTAATGCAAAAGAAAAGACCACCGACGCACAATATTTATACGTTTAATCGATATGGAGAAGAGGTGGTTGTCCTTTAACACGATCGCAGTTCCTTTGTTCCAACATCCGTGTCGGTTCGGTGACCACTTCTTGTCAACATTCTTACTCGTCCGTTTGACACGATCTCTTATTGTCTTTACCGCTTCGAAAATGTCAGCGAATTAGCATTACACGGCTCACAGCGCACTATATTCTTGAACCGAAACCTCCGTACTGGTGAAAACATTTTATTTCATTCCATGCCACGGGGCACGTTTTGTGGTGTTTGGATAACTACTACAGCACAGCTAGTGTTGCTTTTAATTTATCCATTTGTCTCGGCTCATGCATGCAAAGGTTAATCATAACTAAACTTTAAGCAATCCTATTTTTTGAGTTGACATTGAAGGGTAACCCCTTATACTTCTGCACGAATAGCAAATACGTTAACTACTAAACATGCCATAGGAATATACTGGAAACTGTCACAATTAAACAGTTATATGGGGTCACTGACATCTCCACAATAACTTATATCACACGTCCTGGGGCGTGTTGTTATATGTGTACTAAAAATATGCTTATGAAAACTTTGAAATGCGATTTTTCTTAAACTTCACGAGTACTCCATTTATATTCCTGCTTCCTCCGAGTGTAAGCGCTTCAGGAATAGTCTGCTTTACCTATACAGAAAATGAGGGAGTATTACTACTTATTTGACTGCGACATTACTGGGAGGAACGAAGTTCAAAACTGTCACTTTCGTTTCAGAAAGTTTTTAAAACAACCGGTTGGTATGCTTCGTGGGCATAGTTTCGCTTTCGACACAAAAGCTTCGTCAGGCTGAGCGAATCAGTCTAGGATTAATACAGCACTTATAGCGAACTGGGAAGATGATCGTGACAAATGGATGTAGGCAGTAGGCCATTTGCGATACAGATCTAACCGCCATTCCACTAGTGAATAGACCGATCAAAAATTGTCGGCGTTGCAAGGTCACACGCATAAGCCCTGTTAACGATGGGTGCGTGGATGATGTGTTTATTCGCTGTCCTGCAAAGCTGAATGGGCAAGTCTATTTAAAGCATCCATTTTGTATGAATATTTGGTGTCGCCCGCCCAGGAACACTACAATTCATTACGCGTTTCTACTATGTTTGATCCACGCAGCTAGAGATAGCAGGAATCGAACTTTGGGCCACTGATATGTTATTTGGCACTTCTAGAATTTATCCACCGCGTTCCGATAGGCAACGCTTAGCCGACCATATAATGACTGATTGCATAGTTATTTCCTCGTAGTGACTGTGTGGTTGGATTGCAACTCGCAACCTCAATGACAATCGTGATTCGTATTGAAATGAAACTTGGTCACTTCCATCGTTAGGACCGAAAGCGAGACTGATGAACATTGGCTGTTTTTGAGTCGGGTAACTCCCGATATTCATGTGTTTCAGTTACAGTCTCTGTAAGCCATCTGAACTAATGTGAATCACCGTTCGTCTTGAGATTGAGAATCACGCGAGCGTTCCAATATAACCCTTACGGTAAAGAATGACTATCAATTGCCAATTTGTAAGAAGCATAACCTAAACTGGCGGTTAACGAAAATGCGTCCATTTCGCCAAACAGTTTATCCCGTTCCACTAGATTTGTCGGGGTTATTCATTTCGCCTTTAATAAAAGTTGCGCTTTGTTAATCGAAACACTGTGTAATCCATGGGTCTGTTTCCTCGTGGACCTGTAACTTATGATCACCAAAATAGCGCATCACCCAGTGCTCTCAATTTGCGCATTGTTATCGATATTTGCGCTTGCTGTAAGCTTTGTAATCTTTCAGTGGAATAACACCAAGTACTACAGGACATCGGCTTCATTAAATTGACAATAGTTGAAAGAAATTGCTTTAGAGGAACCAGTGAAGATATATAATTCACCCCCGGAGCTTCGGATACTCTCATTTATTTCAAATCACGCTTGCTAGTCGGGCGAACTAAAGATCCAAAAATTAAGTCGTAGGTCTAGGGAACATTTACGAATTCACAATAGTGAGCGCGCAAGGTCCACTTTTTGCAACAAATTTGAGATTGTCGATCTTCTACTTTAGACAAATTGTTAGATTCAAGCTGTTAACCTATGGTTGCACATTGAAATGGTAACCAGCCAAAATGTACTTAGAGCATGACATTGCGAAGAAAGCTAAAGGAAGCGACATGTGAACTTGTGCGGGAAAACTGCCCTTCAGCACATGTCAGACTGATTGTTGGCTATAGGGAAAGGGAATAAGGGAAGTAACTTTGTTGTTTCTGTTGTTGCATCGTCAAGTTTAGACTGCTTATGGGAAAGTACTTGGAAATCATTGCTACGTGCATAACTGATAATATTTACTTTATTTTGGTCATTGAGATGGGTCTTATGTTGAATGTTCCCACTGATATCAGAGGGTTGCAATTGCTGTATGTCGACTTGTATCGTGCAGTAAACAAAGGAACACAGTACGCTTATCTTCGTTACAGGCGGAGACGGTGACCATGTGAACGGCAAGTTATGTCTTGAGCCTATTATTACAAAACCTAGGGGTATCCCTTGGCACTACTAAAGACGAATGTTCATGAAGCAAATCGATTTACTGTGCATATAAAACGTGTTTCCAAGGTTCACGGGATAGGAACCTTGAGCTGCAAACCCACTGTAATAGAAAAACGGACGTTATATTACGCATCGAGAACACTATAAGCAGCGTTAATACACTTGGACTGCAGGGAATTCCGTTCATCTTGAAAGAAGATTGTGCTTTTGGTACTATGTTACCAACGCAACAAAAGAAAGCTATGAAAATACAGTATAAAGCGTTGGCTTGCTTTGTATCTCAGTTACAAGTTGACCGCATTAATTAGCAAGGTGAAGATTCGATCGCTGCCTCAAACTAGCCTAGTTCTGTTTTAGCAGCGAGGATAAATTTTTATGCATTTTATTCCACTTTGATCGGTAAGCTTGCTAAAATGTAGCTCTGCGATTCCGAGACTACGTGGCTTTATATCTGTGTAAAGTTGTTGTATTTATGGAAACAGAACAGTTGGATTGTATGCAGCACCTACTGGTAACATGGAAAACAAATTGCATGGGAACAATTCTCTAGCTCACTGAGGTTTGTTTAAACAGCAGTTTTGGGTGGCTTATTGATCGTTAGAAGGAGTTCACCAAGTAATCAACTCCCTGATACACCGCTTTTCTTATTTTGACTGGAATAAACTAGGAACCATTCATAGAGTTTAGATATTTATAACCATAAATTCACATGGAGCGTAAATTAGCTGCATTTCATCGGCTTTACACTCCTAGAAAACATGGTATACAATGTTTACACTTCCGAACGGTTTCACATATGGAACTAAATATCTTATCACTCAAACATTCATTGATACATTGCGCCAGCGATCGTGTATCGGAAAGTCAAACCGGGACCTGCGGCTCAGAGCGGTATTCATACATTCATTATATACGTTAGCTGTAGGTAGAAAACACCTCAGCCATAGTGCAGTAATACAAAGAAAAGGAATGAATGAAACAATTGTATGCCGGCTGAGTCAACAGTAACGGATGGATATCGTTCCGGAAAACCAACAGCCGGCTATTGTGTACAAAAATCATATGATATCTAATAATGAAAATCGTGCTTAGAGGCGGAGGCTAAGCGGAAGGAGAGGGACAAAGAAACTCAGAACAATAACGCCACTGAGGTCGGCTCCTAGCTACATCAACAAGTATATTCAACCCAAAGTGTTCATGGTTCTTCGATCCCTAACCAAGCAGCCGAGAGGCTCCGACCGAGGCCAACTTCGAATTAAGGACCTTTAATCATATTAACCAAGTCATTGCTTGACCACCTCGCTTCTTCTTCATTCCGCACCCCCGGCCCGCAAACAGCGCACGTCGCGAGAGTCGGTGGGCTGGCATACACAAAGCTTGGCTTATCAGTCGGAGCCCGGTGCGTGAAATACTGGTGCTGAACGGTTTAGTTCGTTTGTATGCGCCGTAAAAAGGCGTCGAACACGCTCATTACCCGTGCAGTGGGGTATTAACGATAGCACGAATAAAGTACTAATAGATGAGAGAAGAGAATCCTCTAATGTCTGTTATTCAGCGAATGTAGTTTGTACCAGAATACCAATGTCTCGACAGAACCCGAAAACCCCGTTGACGAAGGTAACAGTGGTCAAACACGGAGCTAGTTCCAAGAACCATCGGATTCAAAACTCCACGGCGCAACCACACCTGTTAACCAGAGTTTATCACGGAGGCTCACAGAGCAGGCGTTAGCAAATTTGCGCTTCCAAATCATTTATGAAGTCAAAAACTGGTATGTTGTTTTACTATGCTAAGAACGTTGGCCTGGCTACGGACCAATCATTTGATACTGAAATCATTAATGTTAAAAACCAATGATTCGGGACTTTTAATGTGATGTACTTCAGCCGTATCCGGTCAGGTAAACATCCAACTTCTGGAAATGCGCTGGGTGGAAACCTGGTTCTATTGAGACTGTTCCTGGAACATACACTAGAGAGATCGAACCACAGGTAACAATACTAGATTACCAGAACTGGGCAATAGCAAACATAAAGTGCGGCTCAGCGCGATCGCCTGTACGCGTAACTCTTGCCGTCTGTAACATACATATATTGGAATAAAGACAATGATAATTTCAGCATCCCACTTAACAGCAAAATGTTAGGTCCACTGATGGGAATGTTGCTTAGTAACCTTGTGATAAAAATTGTTCTTCACCTCACCCTGAAGATTTGATTAACGTTCATCTCATACTAAGTAACACTTGCGCAAATGCTTTAGCCCGATTTCTGCCTTCTTTTAACCTAACCAACCCGAAGTACCTTGCACATAACTCTGTTTTGATTGATGCAACATTCAGATTTCTAGTTCTATGCTGCTAGTCACATGTCTGACCTTGATACGGTGCAGCGGCAACTGATATACCTGGTCGTTGACTTTGCACTTCACCCTACCGGACACCTTTCCACATTGTGTTGGTTCAGCCCGGTCACCAAGTAGTTGCTGTGCTTTAAGCATAGTAGTTACCACGTGTAATCCACAGTTCTGTATATGTATTTGACACAATGCCGCATTATGTGTTGTTTGACTAGCGGGCCCGGTTTGTTGATAACTTTGAGAGAATAGTACTTGAGGCTTACTTTGCGATTAACGTCGAATTTAATTGGGAATTAGATGATATTGACTAATTCTCTGACTAATTTCGTTCTCGTTTGGATTCGCAATCAGAAGCAATGACCTGAGTACAACAAGTATGGATAACCATCAGACTCAGATTAGCGTCAGACTACTTCAATGTGCGTTATGGATAGCAAAACTTTCAGTGTTGCGCATTTCGTGCGACTATAATCTTGTGATATACACGAAATGAGGACTTCGACAGCACAGAAGTAAAGTGTTTTGTGATTTAAAACTCGTTGTTCAAATATGCAAGAAGCATCTACAATGGCAGACGCTGGTCATCAGGCTAGCAGACCAATCGACAGGAAAGTGATTTTCGTATGCCCGTACTGACTGACCTCAAATTTTCAGAACATTCGCACTTATCTGTAAGCTTAGGGAAATGGCACGTTGGCCTGTTGCGCAAAACATTCTTTTGGTCCATAAAGAACTTCTACATCCGTACTAACGTCGAGTATTTCATCCAAACTTTGAAACGATGGTTGGGACTCAACGTCAAAAGTTATATATACCACAACACAGAGAACAAAGCACGGCAATGGCCTACGCAACCATTAATACCAGCAACGATTGGGGGTACTGGGAATTTTCAATAGAAGCTACCGAATTCTAAACGGAATTCTCTTTTGTGTGAAAAACTGAGTAAACCCAATCACCTATACGGCCAATTGCTGAAGCTCAGCCGCTATGCCTGATTAAGGTAATCAGTCAGAATTGACTAAACAACGCAGCCGTCTAGAATGCCGAAGGAATTATCATTCCTTCTGGGTTTGCCAATCCCGGATCGCCTTGTCGAATTTAGTCATTTCTTATCCTAAGTTGGATGTTTTCAATCAAATATATGACGTTGTTTTAGCCACATCATTCGGTTTCATGAACATTGCTACTGTGGAATATTGTGATGCATTGATACTGGATCTGCATACAGTTGGACACAAAGAAATAATACTTAAATCAGCGCTTTGTATTCTTCTCAAGAAACGCAAATTATAACTGGTCCCACACTCCCAGATCCCACTATCATCAAGCAGCAATGCCCATAAAGCGACAAGCGCTTAACCCAGTAACGCCATTATTTTTTGCAACATTTACCCGGACAATCCAACTGGCCTTGTTAAGAATTTTACCATGGAAAAGCATTGAGCTTAACCCTCATCGAACTTGTTCTTGATTTAGCTCATAGTGAAATGTATCAGTTAGCTCTTTTACTTGAATTTTCTCTTTTAAAGACTTCCTGAAAGAAACATTAATAATTCAGTCTCATTGGACAAAAGCGACTGTTTCGAGACGAGCTAATTCATGAGCTAAAGCTCATTTAGTATATTGGCTATCCACACCATAATTTTATCTCTCTATTTAATATGAAGATTACAGTACGGTAGCTGCAAATGCTAGGGATATTAGCTTATCGTGTAGGCCCGTCAAGTACATTTTTTACACAACCTCGAACACCATAGGTCCGCGCGCAAGAATAAGACTGCATGTTCACTAGTGTATAACTCACCGGAATTCAGTAAATTGTTTCATGTGAAAATGTTCGCACCGTACTTAGCTTCTGGTATTTGTGGATCGTGTATAAAATATTGAAAAGCTCAGTATACTCTCTGCTATATGTTCTCACGTAAGATATTTCGGGGACCAGCATGCTTCGGTAGAGTTCAAATCACTGGCACTTTTATACACAATTACGAGGTTCCATGATGATTTCACATGGCTGCCCTAAACTCTGAAGATAGCTAGATCCACGCCACGCCGCTGGTGTCTAAACGCTTAAGCCGAGTAGTAATTCAGATATATTTACGCAATTCTGCTTGTTAAACGGCGCTTACTTGCTCGTTTCTAGACAATGAGCTTTTACAGTTATTCTATTCCCCAGTACAGGCGAGCCTGCATTGTAGGTGCGGCAGGTTTATCTTTATTGCTCGTGGGTTAGCGAGTCCCATAAAGCCTTCATGCTAGCAAAAAACTAAAGTAGTGCACAGCTAAAAGTGATAGCTAGAAAGAACTAACAATTCTAACTGCAAATGTGCCCTTTTGACAGATTAGCAAAGCTCGAAACGATTGATACGTACGCTTCAGACGTTTGCTTGTAGTCATATAAGGTGAGAATGCAAGCAGACAGAGTAAAAGCACGTATGGAAATTTCAGCATCAAAAATTTGAATTCCCAAAACCAATCTTGCGCGAATTGCGCTAGTCTTAACTGCGATATTATTTACACTGTATGATCAGCGACTGCCGATTTCCAAACGCCAGAATGTCAAATATTGTTAGTTGTTTTGTGATGGGGTTTACAAGTTTGCACTGGTCACAGAGCTACTGGAATGAACTGAAACGGTGAAACGAGCATTTCTCGCGAAATGATAAATTCAAACAACCAATTATGGATATTGTGAAGCGGAGCGATTGGTGGCTTTATATAAAAAATAGCCAGCGTGAGTTGAGGGCCGCAGTGCAAAACGAAAACACAGGCATACGCAGATGAAGAATCAAATAGAAGATCTGCTGTTTGATTGAAATGCAAATTCTGTTACCCGGTCTACATACAATCAATCGAGCAACAGAATCGTACGTTTTTATTGTACATATCCACGGTAAAGTATGATGGTATTTTTCTACCTTACAACTTGCTCTGATCTACACATATTCTTGAGGCCGTCCAAAAATGCCTGTGGTCTATCCATCCTCTTATGATCTTAGGCTCAAAATGCTATCCGCCTTCCATGCCGTAACTTCAACGTTCATAAGTCCATTTATTCTCCTCATTGGTTATAGATCCTCTATTATTTTCTGATCTCTTCCAAAGGATCATAATCGTCCTGTGCACTCCTTCAAATTTAGTTCCAAAGTATCCACTGCCGAGTTAATCATTAACAAATATTTTTATACGTGCTCCAACCTTACTTTCGAAATGCTAAGCTGCCACTCTGCGCGTACACTCTGTTCGGGCTGGTACAGTATCTATTTTGTTCACCCGGTCAAAAGTAAAATTTTCCTTCTCTTGTGCCTTACCTCTTTGCAAAGTTATATTGCCCCATTTGTCTGCTTGTTCGTTGACCCAAATGTAAGGGCAAATTAATTGTGAGACTGTTTTCTTGGTTTATTGTGACCTAACTTGCTTCCCTTGTCCCGACATTTTCCTTACGATTGTAATATGCTAAGTATTCGAGGTGTTAGTTTAAAATACGGAAAGTGTCCCCCACACGGTTTCAACAGCTTATGCTGACTTGTTCACAGTAACTTATCTGTGACCTATTGTCCTATTATCTATATACATACGTGTTAGCATACATCACCTAATATCCGTAATTTAAATTATACTTTTGGGTTAAGAATACTGGGTTGCACCCATCAATACATATATATATATATATGGCCGAATGATTGCTTGAATTCTGTCAAATCAGTTGGTGAATTGGAGTGCGTGATCGAAGCCGCAGAACTCTTATGCATACTCAAATGATGGGTAAGTGCATGTTTGAATGCACGGAAAAAGAAATAAAAGTATGTAAAATTTATTTATTACAAGCATACCTACTAGAACTCGCAATAGATTGATGTATTGTTAAAGCCACGAAAAGCGGAAGCTCATCCAGGATGTACCCATGGCTTGCCTCAGTTGTTTAAAACAAAGCTAATTGAAAGCATCTAATTTCTGGACATTCAACACTGAACAGAGTCAGATCAGCCTCTCCATAGAAACGAATAAACACTGAAATGTATTTTCATCTTGGCCTGTACGAGAAATAAGCAACGGCCATTGTTCAAGAGTTGGCTATTCTAGTGAAAATGGATGAGTACCTCTCACAGTGTAACCCCCACTACGTCCTTCAATGGCACTTGAGAATGATAAACGGGTTTCGATTAATAGCGAATTGAAGATGCGTACCCGTGAAATATAAGTTGTCCTTTAGGACCAGTAAGTATCCGCCTTGGTATGGGCAGGAAAGCAAGTGCCTACAGCAACAAGTTGGGAACAAAGGAATGCATTCAAAAGCTTTAAGGGACAAACGGAAGTGCTAATGCAAAAAAATGGCAAATGAAAACGGATAACTGTAAATGTTGGCTGACAAAGACAAGTGGGAATATAATTAGAAAGGTTCACCTATAATTGGGAGTGTTTATGATATGAGCTAGCAAAGTTTTGATCTACAGTTTTTTGAAAAATCAGTCATATTACTCGGATTCCGCAAACCTTCATACATCTCTCTTCAATTAACCTAGCGAGGGTGTAACCTTTTATTTATGTTCAACGAGGAGCAGTGTTGGCTCTTTAGTCCGTGTGAAGTTATTTTAGGTGACCATATAGATAAGTTAGTTATATGACCGCCGTCTACGAGATTCCAAGCTTGAACTAGCTGAGATTCGCCAAATTAGACGTTTACTGGCTAACCATCTGCACAAAACTGAAATGTGGAAGAAACGACGCTGTTAGCCATAATCCCCGGATTGTTATTTACTAAGATTAAGCTTACCTTAGTAGCTTGAAGTTCAGTATTCATCATTCAGATAAGTCATCAATCGAGTTCATGTGATTTTACTTTGAACTCTTTAGTGGTTACGCACAGGTGGTTAAGAAAAACATACGAGGAGACAGAAGAAGCTTGCGACTAGCGTCTTACATTATCCTTATATAGATATAAAAGTAAGTCCGCGTTTTACATTAAGATTTCAAGGTTGCTAACAGGGAAAACTTAAAATAAAGATAACGCTTGCTTTTACCCAATGATTTGATGCAGGTATTTATAGAAGGGCTGGTAAATTTTACATAATGAGCTTTTCCTTGAAAAAGCGATGACTTATTTTTAGCTGTGAACTGGTTTACAGCGTAAAACTTATCAATTTTTGGAGGACCCAAATTGTGTATTCTTTAAAATACGAAGTAGAAACATGACATCATCGCGTGACTTCACAATCAACGTCCTAGATGCCATATCGCTACGGTCCGGTAGTACATCAAATGGCCTATGTGCAGAATTTTCTGGATCAAATATCATCATCCTTAACCTGAAGTGTAAGGTCGGTGCAAAGGTGACCCACGGGGTTCGGACAACAAAAGTTGTCAAAGAAGTACGTTAACTCCCAGAAGAGCAGAAACATTGTTATGCGAGGGCTATTAACGTCCTATTGGCCTCATGACTGATTCATAGGTATTGAATGGAAACAGTCGTGTGTCATCTAGTGTACATCAAAATATGCAACAGGCTGGAAGGAATTCCACTGAAGGTGAGCGGGTAATACAAATACTACTTACAAACAAATAGCTACAGTTGCATCGGGGTTTTCTTTTACATTTTGTTTTCAGAAGCAGGATAGCATTACAGAGTTTAGAGGGTTTTGGCTGTTGGTCCATCCAACGCTTACATCCAGTGTTTTGAAGCAACAAAATTTAAGCCCCTCCAGCAGTGGATACAGCTCTCTTGATCGAGATGACCGCAGTCTAACTCATAGTAAACCAACATCTCGGTAGAGACATCATGTCGCAATCTAACCACACGGTGGTCGGTCCAAACCTAAGTTTACCTTTCCATATTTAATTGTTCCGGATTCCACATTGTTTAACCTTAAAGATAATTTATTAAACTGTAACTTAATTCGGAATGGCGGAATAATGGATTTGTCGCGGATATAAAACTAAACATTAAATGTTTTCCATAGGTAAAGAGTGCGAGCAAATTGAATATATCGAAAATGCGTAGCGGTGAATTGACCGTAAATTTCAAGTGTACACACTGTTTGGATACGTTGTCGCTTGACCCAGTAAGTTGAGTTTGCTCAAATGATGCAAGCGATGTCATGCATCAACAAGTTACTTTTGAAGTCCGACAAAAATGAATCAGGTATGACAAAATGCGGAACAAGTTACACCGTTGGGATACACGAAGTGAGCGAAAGTTCCTGCTGCATTCAAAACGGCTATAATGTGTCGTCAATCTCAAATTTTCGTCTCTAGGTCACGTGTTGTGTCTGAGTTTCAACCAGTCTCAGCATTGGTGGTTAGAATGCTTCAGGACCTGATACGCCAATAAAACGTCACCTAGCATAAGACAATATTCTTCACTCGAAACTTCTATTCTTTAGTCTGAACTGGTAAGAGGGGTGGAGCAATCCTTTCACATTTTTGTCGCCCTTTGTTGTAATGTCTTAAGAGCAGTTAGGTCAGCTTTTTGCCATGGTTGCTACACCTGAATGGCTTATTCAACGTGTGCTTTCACGTAAACACCGTGACTTTGTGAAATGAAGGTGAGATTAAACCGACCAAAGGCCCTCCGCAGTAGGCACAAGCGTTTGCTAGCCTTTGCACATCCTTCTCAGTTTGCTTTGAGCATCCGAGATCGTCCTGCCGGAGCACCCGAAGTTCAGTTTTATGAGCAGCGCACTACATGACGTATACTCCCAGTCGATATTTTTTGCATTTGGCTAACTGAAGCGTGTACTGGGTCGACCCATTCGTAAGCCCTGTTGAGATCATGTTGCACGGGAAGAAGACTAATCGGGCGATAGTTTGCCGGCACTGCTCGATTGCTTCCTTTGTAAATTATGTTGATTTTCCGTGCTTCCAGATTGTTGGACTTGCGTCTCCTCGAGAGGGAACTGAAAAACTAAGATACTGGTTCATCCAGTCTCATGGCAGCTACCAACAAATAAATGAGGTGCACGCCATCCAAAGCATATACATCAAGGCAAACGATTAGAGGTTTTTCACTCTATACTGCATACAATAACGAATGATGTTTTGTTTTTTGGTTCTGATTTGCGTCAAAGTAATGACATCCAGCTGGGCGTTAACTTCCCAGACCATCAAATACGTCGGTGCATCACTTCCCAGAATTGTCTTTCGTTTTCTTGATTGTCGTATTTTAATTTATGATTTCCTGGTAAGGCTGTGTGATTTGTTATGTTTGTGCACACGGGTTGTTTAACTGTACCACTTAATTGGTACATAAAAATTTATGCTTGCTGATATTTCTGAACATTTAAAAAGCGTTGTATGTTATGTAACTAAATATCAGTTTGGCTAGTACAGTCTATCTTTTGAACAATTTATGGATTCCATAGCACAACTGCGGTGAAATTCACGCCAGGCATTTTCAGATTGTAGAGAAGCACAGTTCCTATCTGTTAATTTACCACGAATTAAGCCTAAGTTATCCTTTGCCTCCTGTGACCGCATAATAGAGGCCACGGTGACAGATAAATCCGGACACGGATACTGCCAAGCATACATATTTAAGTGTTACTATCAACTGTTTTTAAGTTTTTCAACGACCTGTTATCATAGTTCTTAAGCAGCGTACACCTTTCTGTAAGGTCAGATTATGTGTTATCGCGGCAAAACTGCATTGGGGCCAACCCATATATATGGTAATATTTTGTGAAGAATATATTCTCATGCATGAGTGGAACCAACAGGATATTTAATGGGATAACTGAATACAAGACGAATGGTGTTTATGTCAACAGTGTTCAGCGTGCTCAAAGTTGGACTTGGAGAATCCTGCTCTGTGGTTGGGATTTTGCTAGCAATCTCTATTGAGAACTAGGTTCACTTGAGTTGAACTTCGGTCATTCCGTTCACATGGATCATAGGTAAAATGGAAATATAATGGTGTTGCTCGTCCCATCACTGGCACCCAACGATCACGGTTTCGTCCAGGATTGGACTCATCAGGTGGAGATAGCCTGAGCTGGGCTGGAAATCAGAACCTAGAGGCTCACGGTTGAAGTCATAAGCACTATGCCACTGAGATCCGCTAGCAATTCTTGGTACAGCAGAAACGAATTCAAAGTTGGACTTGGAGAGTCCGCTGTGTCGTTGGGTTGCTACAAGCACCCTGTACTGAGAGCTCGGTTCAATGGAGGTGAACCTCGGACATTCCGATCACAAAGACCTGATGAGTCCAAACCAGAACGAAACCGCGGTCGTATGGTGCCAGTGTTAGGATGAACAACACCATCATATTTCCATTTTGCCTACGGTCACTGTGATCGGAATGACCAAGGTCTACCTCAAGTGAACCGAGGTATCAATAGAGGTTGCTTGTAGCAACCCAAGCACAAAGCGGTTTCTGCAAGTCCAACTTTAAATTCGTATCCGCTGTACGAAGCGTTGCTCGCGGATCTCAGTGGCATAGTACTTATGGCGTCAACCGTGAGTCACTAGGCTCTTCTTTCCAGCCCAGCTCAGGCTATCTCCACCTGGTGAGTCCAAACCAGGACGAAACCGCGGTCCTGGGGTGCCAGTGTGGGGATGAGCAACACCATAATATTTCCTATCCAGCGGGCTGTTTGCACAGGCCACCGACTTCCTCGATAGACGGACATATCTTTGTCATGATTCACGGGTTTGGCTTCAATTAGGAGACAAACATTGTTTGCAGTTATCTGAAATATTGTTAGCTCGGCTTAGGTGCTTAGATGTTAATCTTCTAGTCTAGCTGCGCAACTCGCTTGCGGACATTTCGTCACCAAACGGAGTGACATCTTCAGCAGGTAAAATTGGTGGTAGAAGTAGTGGCGACGGTATTGGTAGTCGGAGCTTAACTTCACAAAAACGCACTAAAGATATCATCTTGATTTTTGACGAGAAGTCTGCTAGGGAAATTCTCAGTTCGGCAGGCAGAGTAACAGCATGCGAATTGTGTTGAAACTAGCGATTCCAAGCTTTTATCGTTTCACCGAAACCCTAAAGATACGCCGAGTGAAGACATTCACGCATCTGCCGAGGCAGTTGTTTGTCAACTGATGCAGACCACCAGCGTCTTTTTTACACTTCACAATTCTAACTCGCGTGCATGCTACCCAGTGATTTAGACGTATGGCTTGTATTTAACCACTTGTAGCCCGCGTAACCCTTAGTCGCGTCGCATTATCGATAACCCACACGCAGTCATTCGTGGTTGTGTAACAGTGCGGCCTTGGTACAACCTGCCAGTCTAGGGCTGATGTGCTTCTCTCCTAGTTTATCCACCTATGAATTTATATATTCGTAACCATCATTACTAATGGTACATTAAGTGCATACGACTGTTTGCTCCTGTCTCCTTACGCCATTACTCAGATCACCTGTCGAACGCGTTCCCTGCATACCCCTACTGTAAGTCGTGCGCTTTTCGTAAACTGATGCAAGCACACATTAATCCATATCCTCTTGACTCCACAACAATTACCATTACGAATCCCTTCACGAAAATTCGCAAACTCTAGCTATTGCGACTTGCCACTGCACTTTAGTACATTGTGTGTAGAAATGCTCGACCGAGTAGTCCCCATAACTAGCATTAGTTCCGATGCTTGTCCTCGTCACCAGATTCCGTGATTTGATGTCTGGTCGTAAGTTGTTCGCACGCAAAATTTGGAACAAGGTTAGCGCATCATCTCAGTCTGTCGGGTAAGGAGAGCAGCAGCAGATGTTGGGATAGCACTCAGGGAAAATAAACGCCCTGGTTCTAGACGGGTGATACAAAAGCAGACCAATTGCACCATGGAGAAAGTGATGAATTTTGGTGACCCACTGGTTCTTATTAGAACAAGCAATATGTAAAGGGCAAAATGTACAACTTAGTGCGTAAACAAAACTATTTATTTTATTATTAATAAAACGGTGTGTTCAGATAATGTGTACATGTGTTTCCACAGAAAGTAAAAGCAACCTAGCTCAACTAAGCAACGCCCAGAAACAGGCGCGCCTCAAATGTTGACACATAATCTGAATAAGAAAGACCGAGCTAGGCTGGACAAGAGTTGAAATATCCTAGTGGGTTTTATGTATTACATTACTTCTTCTGACTAGACCTTCCAATATATCATTGTCTTAAAATCCATCTCTGTGCAATTAATAACAAAGGTGCACTAACATTTTAGTTTTTGCCTAAACATCCGTTTATCACGCCTATTGCCATAAGTGCGAAGCCTAGTTATACGCGCGTTTCCGCGCATGTGAATGGTACACTTTCTATCGGTCGCGTAATACAAAACAGACTGCAAAGAATTGATAAACGTGCAATCGTTCTGTTAGAAATGATCGTGCTTGATAGAGAGTTGCAATTCAAAAAGAAACTTTGCAGGATTTGAGCCCGCTTGTACCGTTTGACGTAAATATCCATTAGTTCCGACAATTTATTAAACTATGGATTTCACCTGTTATCAACAGCAAACGATAGCCACAGTATTTTGGAGAAATTCGTATAGAGTAAGCAGAAACTGATCACAAACCAGCCCTGACAGAACAGCATCACTTTCCCAGAAAAGCCTTGTAAGACAGTTTCTTCCTCTCGGGAGTCGTCAGCTTTGCGCCTTCCATTTGACGCCTGTGGAACTTGAGCCGTTAAACCAACAGTTACTAGTCCGGGCTGAAGACCAGTATGCTAGGAGGACGGTAATATGCAGCATAACTAAGTTAATAGAGGCGACGTAGGGTCGCTCACTATCTCCTCACTTACGCGTTAAGGTCGTGTAAAGAGAGGGTAGATCCCTCACCGAACGATGAACTTAGAAAAATTAGCCCTCAATTATTTTATGTCCTCATTAGCAGTTCGGTCTGCATACAGATTTCAAGAGGGTAATAGATATAATTTAATAGTTTGAGTAGAAACTCGTCGCATCTACACTACGTCAACTAGCTGTCATAAGTCGAGAAAAGCGCCGCAAGGCAGTTTTATCCTGGTGCTGTTTTGCACGGTCACCGTTGGATCAGCGATTATTAATAGACACTGTTAGCAATTGCGTGTCAGATTCTAACCTCACATGGATCAGATAAATTGAACCATGCTAATGATTGCCGAGGAGATAAAATGCCATCCAATGCTCTCACTGGAGTGTGACATCTGTCTGAATGAGATTACCTGTAATGAATTTCACGTTGCACTATTTATTTTGAATTGCCAAATTATACTTAATGAATGAAATGTGAGTATAGATTCCCATGCACCATGCAAATGTAACTATTGGGAATAGCTGATAGAAACGAAATGCAACCACGACATTTATCGGTAAGTATACAGCGATGACTTAAACTAGGAGAACCTGATATACCATTGCTACCGATGAGCGTGTTCACTCTATCGCTGGAATCTGGCCGTTTTCCAGACAAAAGGAATACGTCATTTTTTATGCCTTCGGATAAAGAAAGTCTAAAACAAACGATTGATAACTACCGACCAATCCACCACACTCTGATAATCGCTCAGCTGTTTGAAAAACTGGTCAGAAAGGAGATGAATTTTGTTGAATTAATTGACCTGATCGACAATTCGTAGCATGGTTTCCTTAATAAGCGATCGCGCACCACCTGTGAATTGCATTAGCTTAATCACACTTCAGAATCAATCGATTCCGGCTATGCTTAGTAAGCTTGTTTCTTGACATACAGCAAGCTTTCGACCGAATACCGCACAAGCGACTGCTGCAAAAGTTGGAGAACTTTGGGATGCGGGACCCATGACTAGGTTGGCTATCGTCATACCTGAGTGACCGTCATCACGTAGTTACTTTAGGTGATTATCGCACTTCCCCACGCTCAATCACCAGTGGAGTCATTCAAGGTAGCGTGCTGGGTCCCTTACTCTTTTTTTGCTGCATCAATGACATCACCACAACTGTACAACATGGTACATCATGTTTATTTGCTGACGATATCAAAATAGTCTATAATCTGCGTGATGTGTTTCACGGACATTACTGCTCATTCAAGATGCTTTACATTCTTTTGAGTCATGGTGCTGCACATGCGTCATGAACCTCTCGGCTAAGAAATTAAGCACCGGGTCTTACGGCTGCTGCATCCCTGAAGGATCTATCACCCTAAGCAATAAACGCGTCCCTAAACAGTTGTCTACGCGAGATCTTGGCATTAGGTACTAGTCTGCCTCCAATTTCCCCGAACAAGCCCAATACCATGTAGCATGTGCCAGACAGTCTATGTTCAATATATCAAACCAAATACACACGACTCATGCTAGAGTTGAGCTCTTCAATCTACTCACTCGCCCCATCCTCAAATACTTCAGCATAATATACGGCAATATAAGAAAGAGTGACAGAATTGCTGTGGAAAACCTGTAGAGGTCATTTACTAAACTTCTGATTGGTAAGCATTCTGCTATGAGTTATCGAGAAGGTTGCAATGAACTTCATCTCGAATCACTTTGAATTCGAGGATTGAAGCACAACTTGTTGCTGCTTTTCAACATGGTGCACAAAAAGAGCTATTGCCCCCTGGCTACACGCAATTTACCAGCCTGTTCAACTCGAGCGCTTCGCTACAAAGATTTTACACGGAATATACCGAAGGCTAGGACGAACGTCCGCGCTAATTTCTTTCCGGTCAGACACAGCAATCTGTGGAATAAACTACCAATAACACTCAGGCCATGTGACAATGTGGCAACAATTAGTAGCAGACTCACCAGACACCTTGAGCTAACTATCCTAAACTCTATATTCACATGGGAAAAGTCCCTCGATGAGCTATTCCAAATAGGGCCTGAAAACATAAAATCTACTGTTTTCATAACTAGGCATTGGCCTCAGCCATTCGGCAGAATGTTAATCCGTGAAACGCATATCCCAATACTCCACCTATGCATGTCACCCATGCAAGAGCATGGATTCTTCTGTCCAAATTGATCTGGGCCACTATAGACACAGTTTCTATTATCAAAAGAAATATACGTAATATTAGTATTATTTTTTTATTAGTACATGTGAAATCTCCGATCCAGTGAATACAAGGTGTTCGCTTATTTCGTCGAACATCAAGCACGTATCTAACATTCATTAAAAAAGTGCGAATATCATAGGAATTTATTAATAATGAGTAACTATATGACAGTATTTTGTATTTACTATGGTTGTAAAAGTGTGAGGGAAAGTTAATGCTTTGCCTTGTATAGGCGACTCTTCACAGTAAATAAGAGGTGCAAAATTATGATGAAGATCTTTTGTACTTTTAGTTGCTTGCTGTTAATTACGGAAACGTGATCCTTTGCAATCCTGAACAATGACACCGATGTAAATAAAAACCAATAAGGGTTAGTAGTTCCGCCGTAAACGAAAGGAAATGTTCGTTTTGCCAGTTAGCCCACTCCAAGAGTGTGCCGATTAGACAATGCAGTTACCTTTGTAAAAGAAACAGGGAGCTTTCTCCGTGTTTTCTTCCCAACACTGAGATCCAATAACCGGTTTCGTCCGCCGTTGCCCTCATCAGATGGAGATAGCATGAGCTGGTGTGGAACTCGGAGTCTATTGGTTTCAGGCTGATGATTTGATCACTATGCCACCCAGGTACATGAGATACGCATGCCATAGCGGCAACCACCAAAAACGCTGGAGTTGGTGTACCCGCGACACACAATCACTGACGTAAATTCCATCTCCTTATAATAAAAACATTAATTTGTACATGATAAATAACGGCTCCAGCTACCTGGTGTATCACTGTTTGCGCTTTATGCACTGAACGTGCGTTAGCGCGTGTTGTCCATGTGCGTATTCATTTGTGCGAACTAGAGGCAAAGGTATCCTGGGTGCACATCGAGGAAAGGTTTGTTGGATTGCCGGTGGCTTTGGCCATACCGCCGTTACATAAAGGAGTTCCTTTATTGCATCGAGTCTATAGGTTAAAGACAAGGTTCAGACATCAACCGGGAAGCTAGTTGAAACTGAGCACATCCATGCAATACTTACTGTAAGAATCGGACTGCATGAAACTACCATATATGCAACATATTAATACTGGTAACATTAGTTATATACTATTCATCGAGTATAACGCTAAACTGTTTGTTAATATGAAGCAAATTTACTAAGACCATTTAGAAAAGATGAACACTAACGGACTGTGGCCCTAGATTTATGCAGATGGATTAGGGGTTTAAAAAGATGCTATCGAAATCAGTATCGAAGCAGTTAGCCCGAATTGCAGAAATGTTTAACGAAACTGGGCTAATGGAAAAGGTCAGAACTTTTGCTTTTTCCTGCAAGCTCAGTAATTATATGTCGTAAAATACGCACGCAAAATATTACTGTTAACAAAGATGAATGGAACCAAACACAGGTGAATATATTCGTGAAGCTAGCATGACTCCAATAGCTGAAGCAAGAGTGTGTAGAAATGAGTGCTTTGATTAACCCACCAAACAACCTTACAGGCAATAAATAAATATTAACGCATGGTGAACAGCGGTGAACTAGGAGGAAAAAATCGAATTTGATCTGGAGTTAGTAAACATTATAGATACGAATTCACACGAGGTTGTTCAAAATTTAAGCAAAATGATATCAGTATGAAACCATCGATTGAGGAAATAAGCACAACTTCTGAATAACACTGAACAAGCCCAAGAAGTTATAATTCCGGATGAGTCAATCATTAAGAGAATAACATTTAACCAAACCTGTGTTAAATAATAACAATGATCTAAGTTGGTGTGCCAGTGTTAAGAAGAGCAACTCCGAACTATTTCCATTTCCAATACGGTCCTTACGATCGGCGTGACCGAAGTCGACCTCAAGTGAGCCGAGCTCGCAACAAAGTTTCTGCGTTGCAATTCAACAACACAATGGGTGCTCCATTTCCAAATGTGAATAATCAATATTACCTTGTTATTCTGTAACTTTTCATCGTAGAGCACGCTGCGCCCAATTGCATACCTATTGGGAGCAGGTGGTCGCTGCTGTTGCATAGCTTAGAGAGAATCGAGGCCGCTGTCTCTGCGTTCCATGATCTTAAGGACGATCTACCCAGGCTACGCTTTGTTTTCGTTTGCAGCAGGGTTAGCAATGATTTGTGTAGTTTGTTATCGTACTACTCAATAGGTCACAGTCGTTCATTAAAGAATGTTAAATTACCACATCTCGAATCTTAATTGCTATTGGAGGTTATTGAAATTTTTCCATGTAAAAGCTGGGTTTTTGTGAATGTTAAATTTATACATATCACCACACGACATGCACCACACTGAACTTTGTATTATTAATGATGCTAACTGCGAGTTTGTGAATCACGCTCACTAATTACTCATAAGTACCGTTGTACGAATGATCGATTGCGAGAGTCCACATCTCTAGTTTGCTGCCCACAGTGTCGGTTTTGTGCAAACTACTTTGCAGTTAATTCAAGCAGCGCATTTACAGCACAACAAGCGTGGAGCAGTTATCCGGGACAAATATGCTGTTCTAATTTCCTTCAGCAATTAAATTTATATACCTTCGGAAATAGGTTCATATTCCAATGTATAGTATCGAGGGCTGTTTCATAAATCATATAACCATTACCATAGACTGCCAACGTCACTGACCGATATGAACAATTACAAGTACTAGGACTGAAAGTCCCACAGCAAATAAATTTGGCTTTACTCGAATGTACCATGCAATACAACTGAGTTGACATAACACCGAAACTTGCACAATCAGTGTCGTCAAGACTCTAGTGCAACCGACCAAACTAGGTACTGTTTGCCACCAGTTGCTAGGTTAACACTAGAATTATATCTGGAACACGCTCGGATACAGCAGATCACAACTAACTTTCATGATGTATTACTGTACGTAACAAACGTAATGACACTTCAAGGAGTTATCAACTAAGACTCCTGAACATACCTCCTTGAAACTAGTTAAATAATCTACCGGCGTCACGAAACTGGTTACTGTTCAGTCATAAATGAACATGAGCTCTTTCAATAGATGACTTCATACTGCAAGTAGCGCAGAGAAACTACTACGATGCATCGACTTGGAATAGCCATTCATTCACTATTGCAAATGCAAAGCACGGCCACTGCCACACTGCGGTAAGCCACGATTTACATGCTGATACGATAATTACTAGCAATCTGTCACTATAAGTGCAGGGTACATAAAAACAATGTCCTACTCTACGAGCTGGATACCCAGCGTCTGAATACTGGTTGCTATTACTCTTAACTGACAACATGCTTTTAATTGCTTTAGAAGTGTTCAGAGTGTTTCCTTCGGACACTTTATATCATGTGTAAGACCTATCGATCATACGACTCTATTGAGAGGTT
>CALYDF020001498.1:0-26387 GCA_944474145.2 Dicrocoelium dendriticum
GAGTTTTAGTTTCTCGTATGACTGGCTCCTCTCTATTGTAGATAAGAATCTCTCGTTGTCTGCGCATAGCAAGTCCTGCACTTCGCAAGTAACATTCCAATGAAGACCGCAACTCTTCAACTTTTGAACGCAATGTCTTAATTAGCAAGCTCTGGTCATGAATCAACTTCTCGGCATGGTCAATCTGTGCACACAGTTTCTACTAGCAGACTCATGCACAGCTGAGGCATGAGTAACTGGAGCAAAAGTCCGATCGTGTATCAAGCAAGAACCAATGTCTGCTAAGCATACACAGTAGAAGCAAATCCACTTTAATAGGGAATGTCGGGCATAAAGATCAATAGAGTCCTGGTCTAATCTAGAGCAGTTGTTATGGTACCATAACAAGCATCTGTCGCACTGAATTCCCTCTTTGACCTCAACGCCACAAGTGTGCTCACCACATTTATAGCCAGCCACCGATGTCATTACAAATAGCACGTAACAGCCACGTATAGAATAAGAAAAAGCTAGGTAGTTTGGTAGGAGTAACTGACCAAATAATGCAGGTATGACGGCTTAAGTGAATAAATAGTCACAACAAGTTAATGCAATAGAAAATACAACAATATTTAATAAATTAATAAACACAGCGAATTAACATGACCAAAAGGAACAAAGAGAAGCAATACTGGAACGAACTCACGCGGTTACCGAAGATCCAAGATATCTTGGATAAATATTTGATGCAGCAGAGTAAAAATTTCCCACTCAGTCACTTTAGATCACGCTTCCAAGCCAAATTTGAAGGTAGAAATTTCAAGATAGAGCTTCAGAGCGTCGTATCCGCCACTTGGAAATAATTGTTCATTGGTTCATTTCGTAGTAGAGAGCAGGGGGGAGATCCCATGTCGGCTCCATCGCTGCCAGTCATTGCGCAACGGAGACTCCGGAGAGGCCATCGCACTCGTAGCTGAAGCAACACGATCGCGGCATATTCAACAGGTGTGAATCAAGTAGTCGTTTGAAGCAATCCTCCGTCTGTGCATCAACGACCGGCGGCGGTAACCGGTTCCAAATATTCACAACGCGAGTGGATAGAGCAAGAATGGGCCGTACTTTGAGCCTCCGTGGTTTGAATATTTTCCATTGGTGGCCTCTAGTCGAACTCCCGATGTTGAGGTGGAAGAATTCCTGCAACTCTCTCCCTAGTTCTCCCCTGAGGATACGACGGGTAAAAATCAAGTCCCCACGCCGGCGACGGTAATCCATAGAAAACATATTCAAATGTCGAAGCCGAAGGGGATACGGCAGGTCACATAACTCGGAGACAAACTTCGATCCACGCCGTTGGACCTTTTCGATCATGTCGCGCTCAAATTTGGAAAGCGGGTAGGCAGCAGGGAAGCCGTATTCCAAAATCGGGCGCACATGCGAGGTGAACAGAAGTTTAAAAAGTTCCGGTGTCAAGCGACAGAAAGCTCTTCGGATGGCATGAAACATACTGTAGGCAGCGGCAACTCTCTTCACGGTGTCCTGAGTGGATCTTAAATCCGGGGAAACAATCACGCCCAGATCTCTCTCTGAAGTGACATTTTTGAGCAAGAAATCACCTAAGTGGTAAGCGCCGAATGGTTCAGGTGCGCCGATAGGCAGGACGGAACATTTGTCTTGACTAATGGGTGAGCGCCAGTGTATCGACCAATTGTGCAGGAGATCGAGCGTCACTTGTAGTCGATCAGCATCCTCTAGAGAGGATACCTCCATCCATATCTTTAGATCATCCGCATAAATAAAGCAATCCGACTGAAACTCAAACAGTAGATCGTTGATGAAGATGTTGAAGAGTTCGGGGCCGAGGACGGAGCCCTGTGGAACACCGCTGGTCATATGCACAGGATCGGAATACGTTTCGTTCACTCTCACCAGCATGGAACGAGTGTGTAGGAAATCGGAAATCCACGAGAGAAAGTTTCCAGTGACACCGATTCTTCGGAGTTTGTAGAGAAGCTGTTCATGCGGGACCTTATCAAAAGCTTTACTGAAGTCCACGAACACAACATCCAGGCGGTTGCCAACACCCAATGAATTTTCCCAATTTTCTCTAGCCTTAAGCAAGGTGGTAGAGCAGGAGCGAACTTTACGAAAACCATGTTGGGCACTGGATATCAGATCCAACCGCTCGAGATGAAGCCGAAGCACCCGTTTCAGGATCCGTTCCATGATTTTGCACACTATCGATGTAAGGCAAATGGGCCGGTAGCTAGCTGGGTCTTGCCGATTCCCTCCTCTGTATATGGGCTTGATGATGCCCATCTTCCAAGCGGTAGGGAGAAGTCCGGACTGAAACGATCGACGGAAAACCTGCGTGATAGGTGACGCAATGTAATGAGCCACAGTCTTGAGGAACAAGGGGTGCAAGTCGTCAGGACCAGGCGATGAGTAAGGATCCAACTCACCGAGAAGTTTCAACACGACGTCAGTGTTTATATCGACGTGCTCTAACAGAAAAGGGGGAGTGCACACTGTTCTGTCAGAGAACGACGCTGATGTTGAGTACACTGAAGAGTATTGCCGCGCCAGGAGGCTGGCTTTGTCGGTGTCTTCGTGAACTGGATCCCCATGCTCGGAAGAACACAGAGCTGGGATGCCACTGCCCGCTCTAGTGCTCCGTTTGAGGTAGGAGAAAAGCGACTTAGGAGTGTTTCTAGAAAGTGTGACTAGAGAGAGTTCATATTGTTGACGTTTCTCACCTTTTTGTATGGTACAGATAGTCCTAACCGTTTTGCAACCGATGTAGTCATGCTCTGATCGTGTGATCCTAAAGCGGTCCCACAACTTACATCTTCTGTTCAATCAGAATCTCAGTTCACGATCGATCCACGGAGGGCCTCTAGAGAGCGGTCGCTTTTTGGAGATGGGGATAACTTGTTCAATGAGTGATGTCAGCTTGGAGTACAAAAGATTCCAGGCACCGTCCACATTGAGATGTTCGGGAATACACCAATCCATAATGCTTGCAGCCGTTTTAAGACGAAGGGCATCAGCACGCCAGAAATTTCGGCGGACGGCACATGAGTTGTGAATTGTAAAGCGACGAGTCCATTGGAAAAAAATAGTACAATGATCGCTTTTCCCAATGGGTTGAAAGACTGTTAGATCCATGACGTCTGACTGCGCTGGGGAGAGCACAAAATCCAGGATATGAGGCGACTGGCCGACGAGAATACGAGTCGGCATGGACACATGTTGATACAGGCTGCAGTCGAGAACGGCATCAAGGAAGGCAGCATCAAAGGAATCAGGTGGACGATTGCAAAGAAAGAGGTCCCAGTCGATATTAGGAGCATTGAAATCTCCCAGAATAAGACAATCCTTAACAGCACCGTGATTCTTGATCAGTTCCAACAGGCGAGCTCCTGCGCCCAGTGGCGCACTGTAGATGACACCAATCAAAGAAGATCTGTACCCCTCATGAATGCGGCACCAAAGGGCATCGAAATCGCTGTCATTGTCACATGAGACCTCAACTAGATGGGACTTCAGATCCACCCTCCAGTAGAGTATTACGCCGCCTCCCGACTTCCTCCCATGACGATCGGCTCGAGAAAGGTGGTATCCAGGGATAGATACTTCAGAGTCAATGATATCAGGGAATAACCATGTTTTAGTGAAGGCCATTAAATCAGGACAAACAGCTGCGGCAAGCGTCTGGATCTCATCAAGTTTATTTCGCAGACTACGAACATTAGCGAACAGCACACGCAGTCCGTTCTTTTGCGCTACTGTCCTGGGGTGACAAAAATCGGCCTCCAACGGGTTCTCGGAGTTTTCCGAACTACACGAAAATCCACGATATGAAGGTCCGTTTCACCACTCGCCCGACGGGTCCTCAGCTCATCAACAGCTCTTTTTCATTTTGATCCGATCTTCCGGGGAGAGATCTCTCAACACATAAAACGGCTTACCTTTGAGACGTGAGGTCCGTAGGAGAATGCGTCGACATTCTTCCTCGTCTTGGAACACAACCTTTAGGGGGGCGAGCCTCGACGGAATCCTTTCGTTTCCTACCTAAGCGGAAAGCCGAGATAATGCTGATTCCTTGTTCGCCTTCGTCGAATAACACAGAAATCAGTCGTTATAGTAACACTTGGTCGTCTAACATCCTTCCGACTGGGGCATCTTTGATCGATTCAGGCACATTTATGATGATAATACATCGGTCACGGGAGGGTGGTAGGGTACGCCTGGTGGTCTGCGGTTGGGAAGGATTTGCGCTGTCTTGGATCAGCGGTTCCAAATGGTTAATCTTGTCAAGGACAGATTTGAATTGGGACTGAAGGGAGAGCGTCTTGGATTTAGACTTCGACTTAGTCTTAGCGTTATAGATACCACCAGATGCGGTGGTACTTTCCTTTACGACCGATGCGTATGTCTTTGTCTTGGGCTCACTGTGATTGACGTATTCCAATGGCTAGTAGAAAGAAGCAGACGGCCCGCGACATCGTTTACCTAAGGGGGAGGTTGGGGCGGAGGCAGGAGGGGGAGAATGAGGAGTAATCAGGGGGACCTGGGTGTCGGGTGCTTTGGGTTTCATTGGAATGGGGTGAGGGCTGACCGAGGAGAGCCCATTCATAAAACGTCTGTTGTTTAACGAAGTACGACAGGCAGCACAAAAGAAAACAATAGCTGGAGAAGTCATCAGCTGTAGTGCATCATACTGATCAGGACCGATGCCACAGCAAGCGATATGCATCCAGCCGTTGCGTCCAGAGCATTGTACGGCTTTTGAACGAAAAGTAACTCCTTTAGCGCAAAACGCATTTGGACGCCATAGTAGATGTAGTTCAAATATGTTGCGATTCTCAAGAAACAATCTGGATTCGCCTTTCCTCACTAAAAATACCAGTGGACCAGAAGGCTCAGTGGGACGTCGCTATTCGCAGTCGACAGGGCGCTGACAAATAAAGTGGTTCACTGGTTCATTGGGGTAGTAGAGAGCAGAAGCGTAGATCCCATGTCAGCTTCATCGCTTCCTGAGCATTGCTGGGATCCTCGACATTGCGCAACGGGAACTCCGGTGAGGCTATCGCACCCGTAGCTGAAGCAACACGATCCCGGCATATTCAAAAGGTGTGAATCAGAATCAGAATCAATTTATTAGGAGAATAAGATAGGAATCTATGTGATCTCCATCATAAGTAAAGCAACAATGACCCATGCCGAATATGGGTCTGTGTGAATGCACATCAATAGTCGTTTAGTAATAAGCAAACAAAATACCGATATATAAGCAAAAAGAAAGCACTACGTGGCTTGGTCTTTTAGGGTTGCTAGTGTAGCCGTGAAATAACCACGCGACGGAGGTCAAACATGGCGTCTGCATCGAAAAACAAGTCTGAAAAATGTTTGTCAATGCTTCATTTGAAACACTGCACTGAATCAGAAAGAACAACGGAAATGGGCAACCAGTTCCAGAAATGTATCACACGTCGCGCGAAACAATGAATATGAGTGACATTGTCCATACGTGGAACTTCCAGCTTGTAAGAATGTCCTCGGGTGATAGGTGCATCCACAATACAGAACATATGTCTCAGGTGAGGAAAATGTCTCAGGAGAAGGATTCTAAACGTTGTTATGAGGTCAATTCGTAAGCTTCTGTATACTAGTGTATGGAGACATAACTTGTGGCACCTCTGGTGGTAAGATAAGCCTCGGAGCGTGAGGATCGGGCGGGTGACTAGGTGCTGGACTTTTTCCAGTTTTCTCATCTCACATTTTGTACTCGGATAATAGGCCGGCGCCCCGTAGTCTAAAAGCGGGCGCACCATGGAGACGGATAGCCTGACAGCAATTTCCTCCGACCAAACGTGGAAGGTCCGCTTTAATGACCAAAACATGCGAAGGCTGGAACAGTAGACCTAGTGCGTATTGTCTGACGATTTTAAGTCCCATCGGGATAGTACTCCTAGATCGCTAACTGTCGCAGCCGAGCGCAGTAGACGTCCACCGACACTGTAAGTTCTGTCCCGACAGCACTTGCCAATGCGGAGCAATTCGGACTTTTCAGCATTCAGTGGAAGGCAGTTTGTTGCTGCCCATGAGGAGATTGTATCGAGATCACTTTGCAGTATATCCTCATCGATGGGGTCGATATTTCCCTCCAAACTTTCAAATCATCTGCGAACAGCGCGCAAATAGATGTCAAACGCCCTGGTAAGCCGTTGATATGAAACAGAAAAAGCGTTGGTCCAAGTACTGTGCCCTGTGGCACACCACTAGAGGCAGTACACCATCTCGTTCGGTAGTCATTGACCTGGACGCACCACTGCCGCTTGTCCAGAAAAGACTGAATCCATTTCAGCAAATTTCCACCCACGCCATAACTGTTGAGCTTAGATAGCAAGATGAAGTGATTCACTCTATCAAATGCTTTGCTAAAGTCAATCAGCAAGGCATCAACGCTCCTACCGTCATTAACTGCTTCAATCCAACTGTCGGGAAGTCAGAAGATTCGTGGTACAAGACCGTCCTCTTAGGAAACCATGTTGAACTGACGTAAGCACACCGTGTGATTCTGTGAACTCAAGCAGCGCCTTCTTGACCACTTTCTCCAGCAATTTGGCCATCACTGGTGTCAGGCAAATCGGTCTATAGTTCTCTACTCTGCTTCTGTTTCCTCCTTTCGGGAAGGGTCATACGATCGCTTGCTTAAATTCACGTGGGACGTTCCCTTGTGTCAAAGAGGCCTCGAACAATTCCGTCACTGCAGGTGCGATAACAGGTGCCAGCCTTTTGAGAAGTAGTGGATGCAAGCCGTCAGGTCCTGGCGATATGGAGCAGTCTAAATTAGCAAGCAATCCCCTTACTTGGTCCTCTGAACAGGATACTGCATCCAGTTTGGCGTCGACTTGGATACACTGAAATTCTGGAGAAGCCGAGTCGAACACTGACTCGAAATGTGAAGCAAGTGTGATAGCTCGGTCCTTGTCGGCGGTCAACAGTGCACCAAGCGAATTTCCCAAAGCAGGTAACTCGTCAGTTGGCTTAAGCTTGCGCTTGATGTATGCAAAAACCTTTTTGGGTGCCTCCTTCGCATTTGCTGATAAGCGTGTTTCATAAGCCGCACGCTTCTGTAGTTTCACTGAATTGCAACAGTTTCTTTGTGTTTTGTAAGCTGTGTAATCTTCAGCGCTATGAGTTTGTTTGAACCTCTTCCACAATTTTGCACGTCGCCTCGACATGACAACATATTCGCTATCCATCCATGGCGGTCTCTTCCAACATTTTATTGGTGTTAAAGGAGCAAATTGGTCTAGTAACTGAACAAGGTTTTGCTTCAGCACCTCCCAACACACTTCAACACCGTCATTCAAAGGTAATGACCAGTCCATGTGTTCCGCAGTACTCATCAACAGATCCCAGTTTGCTTTCCAAATGTTACGACGGGGTATTCGTAATGATACAACAGATGGCAAACGCAGGACGGCTGAAATCGTGGAGTGGTCTCTGGACCCAATGGGTTCAAATACTATAGCGGATCGGACATGTTGCTCATCGTTCGTGAAAAGGAGATCAAGACAGCTTTCAGGCTGCCCCGGAAGCTGCCCTGTTGGTTGCAGGATATGTTGCACAGCGTGCATCTCCGCCATTGTATCGAAAAAAGCGCATTCGAGACTGCTACTGCCAGGTAGAGCTTTATAATGCGGCCAATCAACGTGCGGAAAGTTAAAATCGCCTGTGTTGGAAACACCACCTGGTGTTGCATTTCCCTCAGTGAGACATGAGGTACCGTCGCCTTCGGTTCCACCGATTCCTGTCAAACAACCGTGTGGCGTGAATGGTAGAGCATGTGGTGTAAATACACCTCGTCGAGGCGATTCTTACACAGATAGCAGTGTGATTTTCAGAAACGTCACGGAATCCACTGCCGCTCTTCCCACCGAGCGCATGCTTGATGATCTTGGTTGGCTTAAAGTTTGTGTGACCAGGTTTTTACCACCAGGTTTTCCTGGCGTTACTGTCAGGAAGCTCATCAGATTGGGGAACGTTCCGGTTGGTCAACCAAATCCTCGACCCCGTCTGCTTAGGGTGGTCCTCTCCACCCCAGAAGAACGCAGGGCCTTACTGAGATTTGCCTTCAAGCTCAAAGGTACCACGGTTAGTGTGCAACCAGACCTTCCGTTAGCGGATAGGTTAAAATTAAAGGAAGCGATCAGAGACCTAAAAGACCGGCGTGCAGCTGGCGAGCAAGGTCTCCGATTGGTGGGTTTTCAGCTGGTCAGCCGGCGGTCATTTTCCGCCCTGCCAGAACCTATACTACTGGCGCACGACCCAGGGCTGGTCGTGCCGAAGCCCTCCAAGTAGTACTTAGTAACGTGCGTAGCCTGAGGAACAAGATGTGCGAGGTGGGTCTGCTCGTAGACAAATCTCGTCCAGATATACTTGCTTTCACTGAAACGTGGCTGTCTGAGGAAATCACAGATGGCGAAGTATATCTGCCTGGCTACGCATTGTTCCGCGCTGACCGCTCCATTGGCCGTCAAGGGGGGTGGTGTAGCTCTTTATGTGAGTTATCACATCGACGTACTGAGGACCAGCGTTTTTCAGTCTCTCGACAAATCTGTTGAGGCACTCGCAGTATTGTTTTGCGCTTTTCGGTTCAGGTTACGGTCGTGTTAGTGTATAGAAGCCCTATGAGCACCTCAAATGGAATCATAGAGTTTATACGCACTCACTCTGCGAACAAGTGTCTGGTGCTGGGAGACTTCAACCTCCCAGAGGTCTGTTGGGATGATCTATCTTGCAGTTCTGCGCTGGGATCGTTCGGTACAGAACTGCTGGACTTAACGCTGCAGGTACCACTACACCAGTTCGTGGACCTCCCCACTAGGTACATGAGCAATCAGCAGCCGTCCATCCTAGATCTTGTTTTTGCTAAGTCACTTGACTTTGTAAATGACATCAAATACGACTCGCCTCTTGGCGCTAGCGATCACGTTTGCTTGTCTTTCCAGTGTACCCTTATCAGGCCTTGCCAAGCTACTACCAGTTGGTATCCGAACATTTGGGCCGCGGACTTCCAAGCGATGCGGGATAGAGCTAGGTCATCGCCTTGTGTGATATATGAGACCGACACTGTTCACATAGCCTGGGAAAAGCTTAAGGCTCACCTCCTCGACATTTCTGCCTCTCACGTCCCACTGGTAAAAAGAAGGGAATCGAGAGCGCAGCCTCCGTGGATAGATTCCGCGGGGAAGGGCCTGCTAAAGAAGCGGTCTAGATGCTGGCGAGCTTACCGAACAGCTCCGTCGAACAGCACGTTTGACAAGTATCGGTTGGTTCGAAATGAGTGCAAGCTACATCTTAGGTTGGCCCGGCTTCAGTATGAAAAGGGCTTAGCTAATACTGCTTCGAAAAATCCCAAGAGATTCTTCGCTTACGTTAAACGACGTTGTGGTGCAAACTCGCCCATTCCACCATTGCTTCGAGGAGATGGGACCCATGCCTATAGCGACTATGACAAGGCATGCGTGCTTGGTAAGCAGTACTCAAGCGTCTTTGTCCGCGAGACAAATACGCCATGTAAAGAGTTAGCTTCAAGAGTCCCTGAGGACTGTTGTCTGGATGAAATTCCTGTAACGGAGTCCCAAGTTCTCCGGTTGCTAAAAGAGGTGAACCCAACTAAGGCTTCTGGGCCAGATTCTGTTCATCCAAAATTGTTGCACGAATTGGCAGGGGAACTCAGTGGACCTCTGACTTGTGTGTTTCAGAAGTCACTCAACAGCTGTATCTTGCCTACCGAATGGAAGGAGGCTGTTGTCTGCCCGATTTTCAAGTGCGGTGACAAAGACCTACCGGCTAATTACAGGCCTGTCAGCTTGACTAGCGTGGTCGTTAAGTTACTTGAAAAATTAGTACGAGATACAGTGGAGAACCATTTAAATAGGTTTAACCTGCTTAGCGTCGAGCAACATGGTTTTCGCAAAGGATTTTCGTGTCAGATGAACTTGCTGGTAGCTCGTGAGTGCTGGGCTGAAGCCGTAGACAGTGGACATGCGGTGGATGTGGTGTTCATTGACTTCGCCAAGGCCTTTGACACTGTCCCCTATTCGCGACTCTCACTGAAGTTGAGGTCGTATGGAATAGCTGGTCGCGCTCTCCAGTGGGTGTCAGCTTTTCTGGACGGGAACAGTGTATTCGTGTGGGAAGCAGTCTTTCGTTTCGACAGGCTGTACTTAGCGGCGTTCCGCAAGGCTCTGTCCTAGGTCCGCTGCTGTTCTCAGTCTACGTGAATGACTTGCCGGAGGAGCTTGAGGTACAATCGCTTTTATTTGCAGATGACCTAAACCTCTGGAATATTGTTGATATCCCTGGAGGTCCTATGGCTCTTCAACGGGCTCTGGATAGACTCTGGGAATGGTCTGTCTTGTGGTTGCTGCCTATAAACCGGGCAAAGTGTTCAGTGCTGCGTATCGGAGCGTCTGATTCCTCCACAAGTTATGTGCTCGATGGGACTGTACTTCCTCACGTGACTCATCAGGTTGATCTAGGTGTCGTCCACTGTTCCACATTACACTCTGGAGACAACTGGAAGAAGGCGGCTAGTAAAGGGTTCCGAATGTTGTGGTTTATCCGTCGTTCTTTTGGGACCCTAACCGCTGATGTGTTTGTGAAGCTTTCTCAGCGTTTGTGCGACCCCACCTAGAATATTGCGTCCAGGCCTGTCCACCATGCCTTGTCCGGGACAAAATGGCACTAGAAAGGGTGTTGCGTGTCGGTACTAGGTTGATCAAGGGATTACGAGGGCAAACGTACCCCGAACGCCTACTTGGTTTGGGGATGCAGTCAATGCACTATCGAAGAATTAGAGGGGACCTAATCCTAACCTACCGTATTTTGACTGGGAAGGTTGGCCCTGATTTGTCCATGCTATTTAGTCCTGCTAGATTATCTGGTCTCCGCGGGCATTGTATGAAGCTGGACAAACCGCGGTCCGATCGAGTTAGAGCGGAGACACGCTTATCGCGTCGAGTCATCGAGCGCTGGAACCTGCTTCCAGAAAATGTTCTCAAGGAAGCTACGGTTAAGGGGTTTGAGCGTCAACTAGATGCGCTTGGGTGGCAACACGAAACCTTTCCGTTTTCCTGACAAATTCCCATCTTCATACTTCGATTCTATTTTCTTTACTTTTCCTCGCCATTGGTATTATTCTCTTCTTTTAACTGATTTCCCCTACTCTCTTACCTTCGATTCTTCTTCCTCTCTTACTTACTTCACGTAACTGACATAGCTGGGACAGCTAATGTAAGGAACGTGGGCATTAAATTGGTGGACCAGGGTGTTTTTCGGGTGTTTTCGTTTTAGACCCATCAAGAAGTCGGAGCACCCCTATAAACTCCTGGATCGACGACGCGCTCAAGAAGGAACACTTACGGGATTCATCCTATCGTTCCAGTCCCACTTGAACTTGAACTTGAACAGAAAATTTCGGCAGTTCAAGCGCTGCTGCACTACGTCGATCCAATCACGGGAAGTGTTTGAAGGACTCCGATAAATGGCTCCCACTCTCAGTTCATTCGGCCCAACAGTAACTCTGCACCAAAGTTGTTCGCATAGGCCGTCGGCACTATAATGTGTAGATATGAGTCCCCCTCTCATGCTGGACTTTATGTATAACAATACACCGCCATGAGCGCCCTTGGGTCGTTCGCACCGAAATGTCGTGTATCCATCGATGTGAATTTCAGGATCAGTAATATCACCGTGGAGCCATGTTTCAGTCAGACAAAATAAGTCTGGCCAATGTTGCTCTACCCAGAGATGTACCTCATCAAATTTATTGGTGAGGCTGCGAACGTTCGTAAGCGCCACAGTGAGACCGGCAACTAGCTTGGGGCGCGCGCCAGCAGAAACCCCGGCTTGTTTATCAGCTGGCGCTTCTGCACTACTCGAAAAGTTACGATATGTATGTTGCTCTCACCTTGTTGAGTTCGCCCTTTAAGTTCAATGGTGACAGTTTGAAGGCGATTACGTTCTTCCAAAGTGAGGTCGGCACGCAAATGGATTTTCAGGCCGTTTAAACGCCAAAGTCGGGACAGAAGACGCGCTGGGGTGACGTCATTTTCAAAAACAATTCGCAACGGACGAGGCGTGTTTGCCGTTCGTTTTCCCACGCGCAATACTCGTTTTATATGGATACCTAGCTCATCGGCGTCCGGGAGTTTATCAACCAAATTTTGTAAGAACGCGACATCATGCTCATAACGAATTCGCGGGTCGGAACTCTCTGACTCCGGGGCATGAAAGATCATCAGACAATGGTTACGAGGATGGATCAGACCAGTTTCGGACACGCATTTAGACGTCATAGAAGATGTAGTCCAAATATGTCACGATTCTCCGGAAACAATCTAGATTCTCTTTTCCTCACCAAATTCAAGTTCAAGTTCAAGTGGGACTGGAACGATAGGATGAATCCCGTAAGTGTTCCTTCTTGAGCGCGTCGTCGATCCAGGAGTTTATAGGGGTGCTCCGACTTCTTGATGGGTCTAAAACGAAAACACCCGAAAAACACCCTGGTCCACCAATTTAATGCCTACGTTACTTAAATTAGCTGTCCCTGCTACGTCAGTTACGTGAAGTTACTACGAAAGGAAGAAAAATCGAAGGTATGAGAGTAGGGGAAATCAGTTAAAAGAAGAGAATAATACCAATGGCGAGGAAAAGTAAAGAAAATAGAATCGAAGTATGAAGATGGGAATTTGTCAGGAAAACGGAAAGGTTTCGTGTTGCCACCCAAGCGCATCTAGTTGACGCTCAAACCCCTTAACCGTAGCTTCCTTGAGAACATTTTCTGGAAGCAGGTTCCAGCGCTCGATGACTCGACGCGATAAGCGTGCCTCCGCTCTAACTCGATCGGACCGCGGTTTGTCCAGCTTCATACAATGCCCGTGGAGACCAGATAATCTAGCAGGACTAAATAGCATGGACAAATCAGGGCCAACCTTCCCAGTCAAAATACGGTAGGTTAGGATTAGGTCCCCTCTAATTCTTCGATAGTGCATTGACTGCATCCCCAAACCAAGTAGGCGTTCGGGGTACGTTTGCCCTCGTAATCCCTTGATCAACCTAGTACCGACACGCAACACCCTTTCTAGTGCCATTTTGTCCCGGACAAGGCATGGTGGACAGGCCTGGACGCAATATTCTAGGTGGGGTCGCACAAACGCTGAGAAGAGCTTCACAAACACATCAGCGGTTAGGGTCCCAAAAGAACGACGGATAAACCACAACATTCGGGACCCTTTACTAGCTGCCTTCTTCCAGTTGTCTCCAGAGTGTAATGTGGAACAGTGGACGACACCTAGATCAACCTGATGAGTCACGTGAGGAAGTACAGTCCCATCGAGCACATAACTTGTGGAGGAATCAGACGCTCCGATACGCAGCACTGAACACTTTGCCCGGTTTATAGGCAGCAACCACAAGACAGACCATTCCCAGAGTCTATCCAGAGCCCGTTGAAGAGCCATAGGACCTCCAGGGATATCAACAATATTCCAGAGGTTTAGGTCATCTGCAAATAAAAGCGATTGTATCTCAAGCTCCTCCGGCAAGTCATTCACGTAGACTGAGAACAGCAGCGGACCTAGGACAGAGCCTTGCGGAACGCCGCTAAGTACAGCCTGTCGAAACGAAAGACTGCTTCCCACACGAATACACTGTTCCCGTCCATCCAGAAAAGCTGACACCCACTGGAGAGCGCGACCAGCTATTCCATACGACCTCAACTTCAGTGAGAGTCGCGAATAGGGGACAGTGTCAAAGGCCTTGGCGAAGTCAATGAACACCACATCCACCGCATGTCCACTGTCTACGGCTTCAGACCAGCACTCACGAGCTACCAGCAAGTTCATCTGACACGAAAATCCTTTGCGAAAACCATGTTGCTCGACGCTAAGCAGGTTAAACCTATCTAAATGGTTATCCACTGTATCTCGTACTAATTTTTCAAGTAACTTAACGACCACGCTAGTCAAGCTGACAGGCCTGTAATTAGCCGGTAGGTCTTTGTCACCGCACTTGAAAATCGGGCAGATAACAGCCTCCTTCCATTCGGTAGGTAAGATACAGCTGTTGAGTGACTTCTGAAACACACAAGTCAGAGGTCCACTGAGTTCCCCTGCCAATTCGTGCGACAATTTTGGATGAACAGAATCTGGCCCAGAAGCCTTAGTTGGGTTCACCTCTTTTAGCAACCGGAGAACTTGGGACTCTGTTACAGGAATTTCATCCAGACAACAGTCCTCAGGGACTCTTGAAGCTAACTCTTTACATGGCGTATTTGTCTCGCGGACAAAGACGCTTGAGTACTGCTTACCAAGCACGCATGCCTTGTGATAGTCGCTATAGGCATGGGTCCCATCTCCTCGAAGCAATGGTGGAATGGGCGAGTTTGCACCATAGCGTCGTTTAACGTAAGCGAAGAATCTCTTGGGATTTTTCGAAGCAGTATTAGCTAAGCCCTTTTCATACTGAAGCCGGGCCAACCTAAGATGTAGCTTGCACTCATTTCGAACCAACCGATACTTGTCAAACGTGCTGTTCGACGGAGCTGTTCGGTAAGCTCGCCAGCATCTAGACCGCTTCTTTAGCAGGCCCTTCCCCGCGGAATCTATCCACGGAGGCTGCGCTCTCGATTCCCTTCTTTTTACCAGTGGGACGTGAGAGGCAGAAATGTCGAGGAGGTGAGCCTTAAGCTTTTCCCAGGCTATGTGAACAGTGTCGGTCTCATATATCACACAAGGCGATGACCTAGCTCTATCCCGCATCGCTTGGAAGTCTGCGGCCCAAATGTTCGGATACCAACTGGTAGTAGCTTGGCAAGGCCTGATAAGGGTACACTGGAAAGACAAGCAAACGTGATCTCTAGCGCCAAGAGGCGAGTCGTATTTGATGTCATTTACAAAGTCAAGTGACTTAGCAAAAACAAGATCTAGGATGGACGGCTGCTGATTGCTCATGTACCTAGTGGGGAGGTCCACGAACTGGTGTAGTGGTACCTGCAGTGTTAAGTCCAGCAGTTCTGTACCGAACGATCCCAGCGCAGAACTGCAAGATAGATCATCCCAACAGACCTCTGGGAGGTTGAAATCTCCCAGCACCAGACACTTGTTCGCAGAGTGAGTGCGTATAAACTCTGATTCCATTTGAGGTGCTCATAGGGCTTCTATACACTAACACGACCGTAACCTGAACCGAGGAAGCGCAAATCAATACTTCGAGTGCCTCAACAGATTTGTCGAGAGACTGAAAAACGCTGGTCCTCAGTACGTCGATGTGATAGCTCACATAAAGAGCTACACCACCCCCTTGACGGCCAATGGAGCGGTCAGCGCGGAAACAATGCGTAGCCAGGCAGATATACTTCGCCATCTGTGATTTCCTCAGACAGCCACGTTTCAGTGAAAGCAAGTATATCTGGACGAGATTTGTCTACGAGCAGACCCACGTCGCACATCTTGTTCCTCAGGCTACGCACGTTACTAAGTACTACTTGGAGGGCTTCGGCACGACCAGCACTGGGTCGTGCGCCAGTAGTATAGGTTCTGGCAGGGCGGAAAATGACCGCCGGCTGACCAGCTGAAAACCCACCAATCGGAGACCTTGCTCGCCAGCTGCACGCCGGGCTTTTAGGTCTCTGATCGCTTCCTTTAATTTTAACCTATCCGCTAACGGAAGGTCTGGTTGCACACTAACCGTGGTACCTTTGAGCTTGAAGGCAAATCTCAGTAAGGCCCTGCGTTCTTCTGGGGTGGAGAGGACCACCCTAAGCAGACGGGGTTGAGGATTTGGTTGACCAACCGGAACGTTCCCCAATCTGATGAGCTTCCTGACAGTAACGCCAGGAAAACCTGGTGGTAAAAACCTGGTCACACAAACTTTAAGCCAACCAAGATCATCAAGCATGCGCTCGGTGGGAAGAGCGGCAGTGGATTCCGTGACGTTTCTGAAAATCACACTGCTATCTGTGTAAGAATCGCCTCAACGAGGTGTATTTACACCACATGCTCTACCATTCACGCCACACGGTTGTTTGACAGGAATCGGTGGAACCGAAGGCGACGGTACCTCATGTCTCACTGAGGGAAATGCAACACCAGGTGGTGTTTCCAACACAGGCGATTTTAACTTTCCACACGTTGATTGGCCGCATTATAAAGCTCTACCTGGCAGTAGCAATCTCGAATGCGCTTTTTTCAATACATTGGCGGAGATGCACGCTGTGCAACATATCCTGCAACGAACAAGGCAGCTTCCGGGGAACCTGAAAGCTGTCTTGATCTCCTTTTCACGAACGATGGGCAACATGTCGGATCCGCTATAGTATTTGAACCCATTGGGTCCAGCGACCACTCCACGATTTCAGCCGTCCTGCGTTTGCCATCTGTTGTATCATTACGAATACCCCGTCGTAACATTTGGAAAGCAAACTGGGATCGGTTGATGAGTACTGCGGAACACATGGACTGGTCATTACCTTTGAATGACGGTGTTGAAGTGTGTTGGGAGGTGCTGAAGCAAAACCTTGTTCAGTTACTAGACCAATTTGCTCCTTTAACACCAATAAAATGTTGGAAGAGGCCGCCATGGATGGATGGCGAATATGTTGTCATGTCGAGGCGACGTGCAAAATTGTGGAAGAGGTTCAAACAAACTCATAGCGCCGAAGATTACACAGCTTATAAAACACAAAGAAACTGTTGCAATTCAGTGAAACTACAGAAGCATGCGGCTTATGAAACACGCTTATCAGCAAATGCGAAGGAGGCACCCAAAAAGGTTTTTGCATACATCAAGCGCAAGCTTAAGCCAACTGACGAGTTACCTGCTTTGGGAAATTCGCTTGGTGCACTGTTGACCGCCAACAAGGACCGAGCTATCGCACTTGCTTCACATTTCGAGTCATTGTTCGACTCAGCTTCTCCAGCATTTCAGTGTATCCAAGTCGACGCCAAACTGGATACAGTATCCTGTTCAGAGGACCAAGTAAGGGGATTGCTTGCTAATTTAGACTGCTCCAAATCGCCAGGACCTGACGGCTTGCATCCACTATTTCTCAAAAGGCTGGCACCTGTTATCGCACCTGAAGTGACGGAATTGTTCGAGGCCTCTTTGACACAAGGGAACGTCCCACGTGAATTTAAGCAAGCGATCGTATGGCCCTTCCCGAAAGGAGGAAACAGAAGCAGAGTAGAGAACTATAGACCGATTTGCCTGACACCAGTGCTGGCCAAATTGCTGGAGAAAGTGGTCAAGAAGGCGCTGCTTGAGTTCACAGAATCACACGGTGTGCTTACGTCAGTTCAACATGGTTTCCTAAGAGGACGGTCTTGTACCACGAATCTTCTGACTTCCCGACAGTTGGATTGAAGCAGTTAATGACGGTAGGAGCGTTGATGCCTTGCTGATTGACTTTAGCAAAGCATTTGATAGAGTGAATCACTTCATCTTGCTATCTAAGCTCAACTGTTATGGCGTGGGTGGAAAATTGCTGAAATGGATTCAGTCTTTTCTGGACAAGCGGCAGTGGTGCGTCCAGGTCAATGACTACCGAACGAAATGGTGTACTGCCTCTAGTGATGTGCCACAGGGCACAGTACTTGGCCCAACGCTTTTTCTGTTTCATATCAACGACTTACCAGGACGTTTGACATCTACTTGCGCGCTGTTCGCAGATGATTTGAAAGTTTGGAGGGAAATATCGGCCCCGTCGATGAGAATATACTGCAAAGTGATCTCGATACAATCTCCTCATGGGCATCAACAAACTGCCTTCCACTGAATGCTGAAAAGTCCGAATTGCTCCGCATTGGCAAGTGCTGTCGGGACAGAACTTACAGTGTCGGTGGACGTCTACTGTGCTCGGCTGCGACGGTTAGAGATCTAGTAGTACTATCCCGATGGGACTTAAAATCGTCAGACAATGCGCACAAGGTCTACTGTTACAGCCTTCGCATGTTTTGGTCATTAAAGCGGACCTTCCACGTTTGGTCGGAGGAAATTGCTGTCCGGCTATACGTCTCCATGGTGCGCCCGCTTTTAGAATACGGGGCACCGGCCTATTATCCAAGTACAAAAAGTGAGATGAGAAAACTGGAAAAAGTCCAGCACCTAGTCACCCGCTTGATCTCCACGCTCCGAGGCTTATCTTACCACCAGAGGTGCCACAAGTTACGTCTCCATACACTAGTATACAGGAGATTACGAATTGACCTCATTACAACGTTTAGAATCCTTCACCTGAGACATTTTCCTCACCTGAGACCTATGTTCTGTATTGTGGGTGCACCTATCACCCGACGGCATTCTTACAAGCTGGAAGTTCCACGTATGGACAATGTCACTCATATTCATTGTGTGATACATTTCTGGAACTGGTTGCCCAGTTCCGTTGTTCTTTCTGATTCAGTGCAGTCTTTCAAACGAAGCTTTGACAAACATTTTTCAGACTTGTGTTTCGATGCAGACGCCATGTTTGACCTCCTTTCGTCGCGTGGTTATGTCAGGACTACACTAGCAACCCTAAAAGACCAAGACACATAGTGCTTTCTTTGTGCTTATATATCGGTATTTTGTTTGCTTATTACTAAACGACTATTGATGTGCATTCACACAGACCCATCTTCGACATGGGTCATTTTTGCTTTACTTATGGTGGAGATCACATAGATTCCTATCTTATTCTCCTAATAAATTGATTCTGATTCTGATTGATTCTGATACTTCTCGTTCAAAAGCCGTACAATGCTCTGGATGCGACGGCTTGATGCATATCGCTTGCTGTGGCATCAGTCCTGATCAGTATGAAGCACTACAGCTGATGACTTCTCCAGCTGTTGTTTTCTTTTGTGATGTCTGCCGTACTTCGCTAAACAACTGATGTCTTATGAATGGGCTCTCTTCGGTCAGCCCTCACGCCATTCCAACGGAACCCAAAGCACCCGAGCTCAAGGTCCCCCTGATTACTCCTCAATCTCCCCTTCCTGCCACCGTACCAACCTACCCCACAGGTAAACGAAGTCGCCGGCCGTCTGCTTCTTTCTCCGTGCCATTGGAATACGTCCAGCACAGTGAGCCCAAGACAAAGACATATGCATCGGTTGTCAAGGAAAGTACCACCGCATCTGGTGGTATGTATAACGCTAAGACTAAGTCAAAGTCTAAATCCAAGACTCCCTCCCCTCAGTCCCAATTCAAATCTGTCCTTGACGAGATAAACCATTTGGAATCGCTGATCAAAGACAACACAAATCCTTCCCAACCGCAGACCACCAGGCGTATCCTACCACCCTCCCGTGACCGATGTCTCATCATCATGAATGCTCCTGAATCGACCAAAGATGCTCCAGCCGGAAGGATGTTAGATGACCAAGTGTTCTTTGAACGACTGATCTCTGTTTTATTCGACGAAGGCGAACAGGGAATCAACATTATCTCGGCTTTCCGCTTAGGTAGGAAACAAGAAGATTCCCTCAAGGCTCGCCCCCTTAAGGTTGTGTTCCAAGACGAGGAAGAATGTCGACGCATTCTCCTACGGACCTTACATCTCAAAGGCAAGCCGTTTTATGTGTTGAGAGATCTCTCCCCGGAAGATCGGATCAAAATGAAAAAAGCTGTTGATGAGCTGAGGACCCGTCGGGCGAGTGGTGAAACGGACCTTCATATCGTGGATTTTCGCGTAGTTCGGAAAACTCCGAGAACCCGTTGGAGGCCGATTTTTGCCACCCCAGGACAGTAACGCAAAAGTACGGACTGCGTGTGCTGTTCGCTAATGTTCGTAGTCTGCGAAATAAACTTGATGAGATCCAGACGCTTGCCGCAGATGTTTGTCCTGATTTAATGGCATTCACTGAAACATGGTTATTCCCTGACATCATTGACTCTGAAGTATCTGTCCCTGGATACCACCTTGCTCGGGCCGATCGTCATGGGAGGAAGTCGGGAGGCGGCGTAATACTGTACTGGAGGGCGGATCTGAAGTCCCATCTAGTTGAGGTCTCATGTGACGATGACAGCGATTTCGATGCCCTTTGGTGCCGCATTCATGACGGGTGCAGATCTTCCTTGATTGGTGTCATCTACAGAGCGCCACTGGGCGCGGGAGCTCGCCTGTTGGAACTGATTAAGAAGTACGGTGCTTGTAAGCATTGTCTTATTCTGGGAGATTTCAATGCTCCTAATATCGACTGGGACCTTTTTGCTTGCAATCGTCCACCTGATTCCTTTGATGCCGCCTTGATACCGTTCTCGACTGCAGCCTGTAGCAACATGTGTCTATGCCGACTCGTATTCTCTCCGGCCAGTCGCCTCATATCCTGGATCTTGTGCTCTCCCCAGCGCAGTCAGACGTTATGGACCTAACAGTCTTTCAACCCATTGGGAAAAGCGATCATTGTACTATTTTATTACAGTGGACTCGTCGCTTTACCATTCACAACTCATGTGCCGTCCGCCGAAATTTCTGGCGTGCTGATGCCCTTCGGCTGCAAGCAGTATGGATTGGTGTATTCCCGAACATCTCAATGTGGACGGTGCGTGGAATCTTTTGTATTCCAAGATGACATCACTCATTGAACAAGTTATCCCCATCTCCAAAAAGCGACCGCTCTCTAGAGGCCCTCCGTGGATCGATCGTGAACTGAGATCCTTAATGAACAGAAGACGTAAGTTCTGGGACCGCTTTAGGATCACACGATCAGAGCATGACTACATAGGTTACAAAACGGTTAGAAATATCTGTACCCTGCAAAAACGCGAGAAACGTCAACAATATGAACTCTCCCTAGCCACACTTTCTAGAAACACTCCTAAGACGCTTTTCTCCTACCTCAAACGGAGCACTAGAGCAGGCAGTGGTATCCCTGCCCTGTGTTCTTCCGAGCATGGGGATCCAGTTCACGAAGACACCGACAAGGCCAGTCTCCTGGCGCAGCAGTACTCTTCAGTGTACTCAACATCAGCGTCGTTCTCTGACAGAACAGTGTGCACTCCCCCTTCTCTGTTAGAGCACGTCGATATAAACACTGACGTCGTGTTGAAACTTCTCGGTGAGTTGGATCCTTACTCATCGCCTGGTCCTGACGACTTGCACCCCTTGTTCCTCAAGACTGTGGCTCAGTACATTGCTGCACCTATCACGCAGGTTTTCTGTCGATCGTTTCAGTCCGGACTTCTCCTGACCGCTTGGAAGATAGGCATCATCAAGCCCATATACAAAGGAGGAAACCGGCGAGACCCAGCTAGTTACCGGCCCATTTGCCTTACATCGATAGTGTGCAAAATCATGGAACGGGTCCTGAAACGGGCGCTTCGGCTTCATCTTGAGCGGATAGATCTGATATCCAGTGCCCAACATGGTTTCCGCAAAGCTCGCTCCTGCTCTACCAACTTGCTTATGGCTAGAGAAAAATGGGCAAATTCATTGGATGTTGGCAAACGCCTGGATGTTGTGTTCGTGGACTTCAGTAAAGCTTTTGATAAGGTCCCGCATGAACAGCTTCTCTACAAACTCCGAGGAATCGGTGTCACTGGAAACTTTCTCTCGTGGATTTCCGATTTCCTACACACTCGTTCCATGCTGGTGAGAGTGAACGAAACGTATTCTGATCCTGTGCATATGACCAGCGGTGTTCCACAGGGCTCCGTCCTCGGCCCCGAACTCTTCAACATCTTCATCAATGATCTACCGTCTGAGCTTCAATCGGATTGCTTGATTTATGCGGATGATCTAAAGATATGGAAGGAGGTATCCTCGCTAGAGGATGCTGATCGATTACAAGAGACGCTCGATCTGCACAATTGGTCGATTCAGTGGCGCTCACCCATTAATCAAGACAAATGTTCCGTCCTGTCTATCGGCGCTCCTGAACCATCTGGCGCTTACCACATAGGTGGTTTCTTGCTCAAAAATGTCACTTCAGAGAGAAATCTGGGCGTGATTGTTTCCCCAGACTTAAGATGCACTCAGGACACCATGAAGAGGGTTGCTGCTGCCTACAGGATGTTTTATGCCATCCGAAAAGCTTTCTATCGCTTGACACCGGAACTTTTTAGACTTCTGTTCACCTCGCATGTGCGCCCGATTTTGGAATACGGCCTCCCTGCTGCCTACCCACTTTCCAAATTTGAGCGCGACATGATCGAAAAGGTCCAACGGCGTGGATCGAAGTTTGTCTCTGAGTTATGTGACCTGCCGTATCCCCTTCGACTTCGACATTTGAATATGTTTTCTATGGATTACCGTCGCCGGCGTGGGGACTTGATTTTTACCCGTCGTATCCTCAGGGGAGAACTAGGGAGAGAGTTGCAGGAATTCTTCCACCTCAACATCGGGAGTTCAATAGAGGCCACCAATGGAAAATATTCAAACCACGGAGGCTCAAAGTACGGCCCATTCTTGCTCTGTCCACTCGCGTTGTGAATATTTAGAACCGGTTACCGCCGCCGGTCGTTGATGCACAGACGGAGGATTGCTTCAAACGACTACTAGATTCACACCTGTTGAATATGCCGCGATCGTGTTGCTTCAGCTACGAGTGCGATGGCCTCTCCGGAGTCTCCGTTGCGCAATGACGAGCATCCCAGCAATGATCGGGAAGCGATGGAGCTGACATGGGATCTCCCCTCCTGCTCTCTACTACCCAATGAACCAATGAACAATTATTTCCAAGTGGCGGATACGACGCTCTGAAGCTCTATCTTGAAATTTCTACCTTCAAATTTGGCTTGGAAGCGTGATCTAAAGTGACTGAGTGGGAAATTTTTACTCTGCTCCATCAAATATTGATCCAAGATATCTTGGATCTTCGGTAACCGCGTGAGTTCGTTCCAGTATTGCTTCTCTTTGTTCCTTTTGGTCGTGTTAATTCGCTGTGTTTATTGTTTTATTTAATATTGTTGTATTTTCTATTGTATTAACTTGTTGTGACTACTTATTCATCTTAAGCCGTCATACCTGCATTAATTTGGTCAGTTAATCCCACCAAACTACCTAGCTTTTTATTATTCTATACGTGGCTGTTACGTGCTATTTGTAATGACATCGGTGGCTGGCTATAAATGTGGTGAGCACACTTGTGGCGTTGAGGTCAAAGAGGGAATTCAGTGCGACAGATGCTTGTTATGGTACCATAACAACTGCTCTAGATTAGACCAGGACTCTATTGATCTTTATGCCCGACATTCCCAATTAAAGTGGATTTGCTTCCACTGCGTGTGCTTAGCAGACATTGGTTCTCGCTTGATACACGATCGGACTTTTGATCCAGTTACTCATGTCTCAGCTGTGCATGAGTCTGCTAGTAGAAACTGTGTGCATAGACTAGACATTGCCGAGAAGTTGATTCGTGACCAGAGCTTGCTAATTGAGACATTGCGTTCAAAAGTTGAAGAGTTGCAGTCTTCATTGGAATGTTACTTGCGAAGTGCAGAACTTGCCATGGGTAGACAACGAAACGTTCTTATCTACAATAGGGAGGAGCCAGTCATACGAGAAACTAAAACTCGACGGGACCTAGACAGAAGGCGAGTGCACGATATCCTTCGTATAGCCGGAATACCGTTATACGTTGGTATCAAAAGAGTACATCGTGTTGGCAGCTGGAGAGAAACAAGTATGCTCCGCCAACAAGGTTATGCAAGGCCTATCCTGGTTGAGTTTCGGAACCCTATACACCGGGACCTTCTACTTAACAGGGCTGGGTTGGTTGCAAGTCAGACAAATGGTCGGTATCAAATAGCACCGGACACACTAACTTCGAAGGCTAAAGCCCCTCGGCTGAGCCGGTTAGAAGGTACTAATACCAGCTTGGCTAACGAATCTGCGGTCTCACATGTTGGAATTCACGATAGTGAGCCTCACGTTACGCAGACACCTAAGCAAAACTCTAGCGTCTGCTCTCCTGTGGCAAGGGCAGTCAGCTTGTCTGGACAACCCCCTTCACAAGACGCCAGCGAGATAACTCCTGGCCTGCATTTGGTTGTGGAGAAACTTGCTCTTGATGGAAATGTGAATCACACCTCTATGGCGGAAGAGGGTAGTGAAGGTGTGGCAATGGGACTTCAGCCGGTGCGTTCAAAAACAATCGAGGCCTCATGCTCGATAGTAGTGGCACCAAAGTCCATGGGTGGTATGCCCTTTTCACAAAATGATAGGATAAATGAAAAACTTGCCACACCTAAATTGGACCGTACAGAAAATCCGAAGTGCAGTGCTGTTAGGTCGACTCAGGTAAATGGGAGGAAACCCGTCGGGAGTTTATCCAGCAAGCCCAGGCGGGCGAAGCCAGGAAAGGGATTATCCCGTAATGCGTTACAGCAGCCCAGCGTTGATTCATCGACTCAGGCAGCTGATCGAAATGAAATGGTACAAAAAACGGGTTATCCCCTCGGGCTCTACGTCCGAGGGGAAACAACCGCGTTCGGAGAGACTAAGCGTGTGGTACACTAATTGTTGTAGTGTGCGTAACAAATGGGGGGAGTTAGTGACGCGTTGTGAGCATGTTGATGTGGCCGCTGTGTCGGAGTCCTGGCTCTCTCCAGATGACCTTATTGGTGATCTGCTTATAGACTTTGCGTGCTACAGGGCTGACAGGCCCGGGTATCAGACTGGTGGAGGAGTACTCTTGCTTATAAAGTGCCAATATAAACACTGGGAGGCTCCATTTACCATGAGTTCTGCTAACGTTCAGGTGGTATCCTGCTATCTAAGAGCATGGGGTAGATTGGAGATTATAGTATGTGTTTATCGTAGCCCATCCTCCACGCGAGAAGAGGACAGGGATCTTGGTACGTTACTAAGACAGGCGGCAATGGCCGCACCTAATTTTCTGATCGTCGGTGACCTAAACCTTCCGCATGCTGATTGGCAGCATGCTGAAAACAGAGTGGGTACTTTAGAGAAGGAACTAGTAGATTGGATGCATGTAAATGCGTTCGAGCAATACGTCAATGTTCCGACTAGGAGTCGTACTGGGAGTACCCCTTCAACCCTTGATATCGTGATCGCCAGACATGGTCACTTGATTGACCTATGCGTGGAGCCACCCATAGGTAAGAGTGATCATTGTGTTTTGACCTTTTCTCTGGACACACCGAGGCTTGCAGAGAACCGTCGAATGGGAAGAGATTTAAATCGTATTGATTTTACGAAGCTGCGGGATCGAGCCCTTCAGATCACTTGGATCCCTGAACAGGACAAGGCCACTTTGGAACAGAGGTGGCTTCTACTCAAAAGTGGACTTGTACAGTTGCTGAACGAATTTGCTCCTCTTCGCCCCAGGAGACATCTTGGGAAACCCCGATGGTGGAGAAGAAAAATTGATAGAGCGATAAAGAGGCGCAATGCTGAGTGGAGAAAATATCAAGAAACTCGGGGCTTCCGACGTTGGCTGCAATACAAAAGGTGTCGAAACATGGCTATTAAGTTACAGCGGCAGGCGAAGTACTCATATGAGCTTAGGTTGGCCAAATTTGCGAAAACTAATCCCGTGTTATTACAGTTATGTCCAGTCAAAGGCTTCTTTAAGAGAGGTGGTCGGCTGTCTAACCATGGAGGACGGTACCCAGGCTGTAGACGACGTTGATAAAGTAGAAGCGCTGCTACGTGTCTACCAAAACCTGCATCGGAAGGATAGTGGGTCAGCCTTGCCATCACAGCCGCACTGCTCAACTAGCTACATAATGCGCGAAAATATTCTCAGGGTGTCAGAGGTCTTCACAGTGCTGGCCTGTTTGAACCCTTATAAATCAGCTGGTCCTGATAGCGTACATCCCGCCATAGTTAAGCCTCTGGCTGATATTGTTGGATCATCCCTTTTTCGCTATTCCGAATTAACCACCCAGAAATTTCTCCGCAGCAATTCTAGCCCAGCCGAAGAAAAATCAAAATTCCAACAGCCTTGACCACGAAAAACGTGTTAACAAAAACTCTGCCAACGTAGCCAGATAAATGCCGCCGAAAAACACAGTCCTCTCAACTCTGAGGTAAAAGTCTAATTAGCCGAGTGTTTGCAAACGCATTCGTCCGCTCGATCGATTGCCTGATCGACCGCACGGGTAGGCGATTCCCTTCAGCCCAGCTTTCAATCACCATTATATACTTCCCTTTTTTCTTTATGTTTTTATCTGATTCCCGGATACCTCCCCTCCTGAAGCTGTTGCCGTTGTGTATGAAGCTAGCCGGGGATTAACCTGAAGCCTCCTGGAAGGGATTCTTCGCCTACCGGTGCATCGCCTTGGCTGTAGTGTTCTGGATTCGAATGCCGTGCTCTGCGGTCTGGTACTATTCGTCTGATGACAGGCTTCTTCTACTGGCTCTGTAGGCAAGGTGAAGCCTGTCT